>JAJPUD010005604.1:86069-132542 GCA_023553655.1 Myrmecobius fasciatus
GAGAGAGAGAGAGAGAGAGAGAGAGAGAGAGAGAGAGAGAGAGAGAGAGAGAGAGAGGAAAAACAGAGACAGAGACAGAGACAGAGAGAGACAGAGAGAGACACACAAAGAAAGACAGAGAGAGAGAGAGAAAGGAGAGAGGGAGAAGGAGAGGGAAGGAGAAGGAGAAAGAAAGGGAGAGGAAGAGGAAGAGGGAGAAGAAGAGAGAGAAGGAGAAGGAGAGGAGAGAGAGAGGGAGAGGGAGAAAGATTGCCCCTGTGAGAATCTGTTGTATGTATGTTCAATTTTTGGCTCATCTGCCAATCAAAAGGCATGTGGTGAGCAGACTAGAAACAGTCATATTATATACCTACACATGTAGAGCATTGTCCTACATTTTACATTCCTAAAAACATTCATGTGTTCCCAGGACTAAGCCCTCCTTTACTAGGTCCTTGTTATATATGCATATTCATTTATTTATAAAAATAATGATGTACATTGTAAAACACCTAAATTGGATGAGATGAAGATGAAATAATATTTGATCCTAGAGTCAACAGGGGATCATGAGAGTTTATTGCAAATGAGAGGGACATGGTAGGACCTGAAATTTAGGAATATTAATGTGACAGCTATGTGGCAGACAGGTTGGAGATATCCCTTTTTGAAAACCCATTCATTGATTTTAAATGGTTAAATGGAACTAGGACACTAGTCACTAAAGACTAATGATGGGGGTGGTGAATGCACCCAGAACTGAGACTTGAGCCAGTGGCATTAGATATACCTCTACCCCTCAGAAAGTACCCTTGGAACTCTGATGGACATATAACAGTTTTACATTGGGACAGGGAGTCCAACATGTACTTGGTATATATTCTATTCTCATTTTGTCTGTTTTCTCCAATGTGGAGACCGGAAAGGATAGAATAAAATTGAAACCTGAGAGCACTTTTTTGTCCCTGCTGAGCTAATCACCAGATCCAATTAAATATATCTCTTGGTGCAGGGCTTCTAAAACTTTTTCTATTCCCCACCCCTTTTTGACTGAGAAATATTTATAGAATCCTGGGTATATAGGTATATAAAATAGGTATACAAATCAAACATTTACTGATAATAAATCATAATTTCATGACCCCATATTCAATTATTTGGCCCCATTGAGGTCGGTATCCACAGTTTAAGAAGGTTTGTCTTAGGTAATGAGAGATCATCAAATCTAGCCCTTCCTTCTACAAAGATGGGACTAGAAGACTAGGGAAGGGCAGTGGTTTGTCTCACCTCAAACAGGAAGTAATAGTATCAGAATTCAAATCAAGATTCTTTCCAAACCACTGTTAGTGCTCCTATGTCATAGCTGCTGCACGTCCTGGACAGTACTCACTGATCAGAGATGATCCTACTGTGTATTTTTAATTTGAAACCATGTCTCACTTTGGCATGCCAGGGAAGACATAGACAGACAATCATGGAATCTTAATTGTTAAATAGCCTGCAGAGTTAATTTCTCTATTTTTTGTCTTGGATTACTCTCATATCCCTCTGGGTGGGTTTGTGGCCATACTAAAAGAACTACTGATTTTTGCCAGCTGTGCTTTACATGCGAACTCTCCAAAAACTCCAAACTTGTTGGTTTAATAGGAAAGCAGACACAATTTTTGCTATGCAATTGGGGACCACAATTTATTTTAAAAATGATTTCTATTTATTAAAAGTCTTATTAACTTGTTTTCTGATAGTCCAGGTCATGAAATTGATAAGGAATTTCATACTTAATTAAAATGTCAGGAGATTGCATGTTAGATTAGTTAATTATCTTTCCTTTTGGAATGGGAAATTGACCTTAATTGTGAAATATTAATCCACATATTGTATGCATTAATCAAAACATCCATTTTTGGTAGAGAGTAAGGGAGAAGAACAATCCAGGTTATGTTGGAGTATAGTTACATAATTATTTTTAATTTAAGCACATGAGCTTAATTCAGTACTTGCAAATATCAGTTTTTTTTCCAGGAAATTTACAATTACAATCAATTTAAATGTACAGCTACATTAATATGGTGACAAGCTCAATAATAAAAGCTAAGTGATTGCAGGCAAGTGTTGAACAGATGTGTGAATTGCAGACTGGGCAGTGAAGCTGAGCTACAGATCAGGTTGAAAATGGGGAGAACACAGCCCTTGCTTTTCTGCCTCCATATCATCCCTCCCTTTTCCCCACTTCCATCCTTTACCTTCTCTTTAGCAGTCCCCTTATAACAAGCTACATGCAAATCTACTCAGTGTGCTTGGATTAATACAAAAGATACACATATGGCATCAATGTGCTTATTTTATTTATATCTTGGCCTACCAAAGGCAGGGGAAGTGGATAGAATACTGATCTTGGAGGCAGGTAGACCCAAATTTAATTTCCTTCAGACACTCAGTACATTCATTTATCTAACCTTCCCAATTTTAATTTCTTCATTTATTAAGTCAAATTCTTTGATTCTGTGACTTGAATTTTACAGGTAAGCAATTAATTTAGAGATAAAAGGAAATTTAGAGATTATCAGACTGAACACTAATTTTACAAGTGAAAAAACTGAGGTCTAGAAGAATTAGGTTACTTGCCTGACTCCATACAAATGTTAGTATTAAAAAAAATCTTGCCCTTGCTATACTTTTTTTCCCTTGAGACAACTGGGGTTAAGTGACTTGCCTAGGGTCACACAGCTAGGAAGTGTTAAGTGTCTGAAACCAGATTTGAACTCAGGTCCTCCTGACTTCAGGACTGGTGCTCTATCCACTGTACTAACTAGCTGCCCCAAATTTAAGTTTTCTGGCTAAAAGTCCTGTGCTCTTCTTGCCACTCCAGGGGGGTCTCCGGAATTTATTGCATACCTGCTATGATCTAGGCTCTTTGTAGGTTACAAGAAAAGAAGTACAAGATATGGTCTTGACTTCAAGGAGTTTGCAATCTAGTTGGAGAAACAGGACAAGCATATCTTGAATAGTAACCTGGAATATGAAATGATGAGAAAAACTGAGTAGTTTGGATTTGATTATAGGAATTCAAGGAAGACTAGAATAGACAGAGAAAACTTCATAAAGAAGGTGGGATTTGGGCTGGATCTTCAAGGATGGAGGGGGATAGGAGTAGACAGAAGGAGAAGGGAAGCCAGGGGAAGCAATATGAGTGAAGGCATAGAGACAAGAGCATGCAGTATATTTGGGAGATAGCAGCAAGATATGTTTAGTCAGAGCAGAGGATATATACACGTTGGGGAATCATGAAAGGTAAGGCTGTTGACACAGAGAGGAGAGACTATAAAGGGCCTTGATAGCTGGGCAGAAGACTTTAGAATGGCTCCCAGAAAGATTTTTACATCCCTCAAAGACAATGATTCCATAATCTCTTTTGTCTTTTTAATCTGTCACTTAATTACAGGTTTGAATTTAAGAAAGGTTAAGAGCAGGACAGTCTTAGCTCCCTCAGTTTATTTGCTAAGGCATAGAGCTTGCAGAGAGATGCTCATTAAATGCTTTTTATAAGACAGTTCAGCTATATAACTGTCTTTGAACTGGTCTTTAGAAATTCAGTAGAATACTGCATGCACTTGACCCCTGTCAGTAAATTAACTACCAAAAAAGGTCATGACTGTTTATCTATCCTGTTAAAGGGCCAGTCACTGTACATCTTCAGGAGAAAGTCTTTTAGGTTTTGTGATGGTTAGACTATTTGATCCCTGTAGGAAGGATGGAAAAGATCAGAAAAAGACCATTACCATTCTACAGCCTGGACCCTTAACTTGACCATCTGCTCTATGAGATGTAAGCCATTGGTTGTAGGAGCAGCTAAGGAAGAGAATGTGAATCGTTCAATGCAGTACATTCCCACTGCCAGAGACACAATCGAGAATATACTCTATTGGTAGTGAATTAAAAGTAATAGTTTTAGTAGAAGAAGATGGTGGAAATAAAGAAAATTCAACAAATCTGTCATAATTCTATTTAATGTCAAGAATGGACACAAAGCTGTTGGAGAAACCTCAAGAATTAGCATATTGATGATGTTCTTGCTCCAAGAGGGAAGGCTCATAGGAGTCCTGATTTAGAGGTCATGTAAACTGGCTTCCTCATATTATGAATGAGGAAACAAGTAATATGTTGAAGAGGAGATTTTAAAAGATTTCTTTTCTGCTTGATTTTAAGGCAATGCTGGTACCCAAGGTGGCAAACGTTTTCAGTGATCTGAAGTTAAGTCCACCATCCTGGGAAGAGTTGTAAGGTCAAAAGTGGCAAGATTCAAAGGGAATTTCTATTTACTTATTTCTCTAGAAATCAAAGAAAATGGTAGGGTTCTAACTGGCAAAGGGGGATAGTTGCAAAAAACAGAGAATTGGGCACAGTTCCATGACAAACAGAAATACTTCTTTCATAGATCTCTTTTCCAAGTAAGGGTTCTAAGATAAGTTCTTTAAAGAGGCTAGGGGCCAAGGAAAATACACATACATACACACAGAGTATTTTAGTAATAATACAATATTACATGAACATATTACTTCTTTTTAAAAATTATTTTTAATACAAATTGCTTTATGAATCATGTTGGGAGAGAAAAATCAAAGAAAAAGGGAAAAACCATGTAGAGATTAAAAAAAAAAACCAGAAAAAAGAAGTGAACATAGCATGTGTTGATTTACATTCAGTCTCCATAGTTCTTTTTCTGGATGCAGATGACATTTTCTGTCCAAAGTCTGTTGGAATTGCTTTGGATCACTGAACCAGTAAGAAAAACCAAGTCTTTCACAGCTGATCATTTCACCTTCCTATTGTTATTGTGTTTAATGTTATTGTGTTCAGAACATTGTGAACACAGTGTTATTGTGTTCCTGGTTCTGCTTGTTTCTCTCAGCATCAGTTCATGTAAATCTTTCCAGGCCTTCCTAAAACCAGATTATTCATCATTTTTAATAAAACAATAATATTCCATTATTCATATACCACAACTTGTTCAGCCATTCCCCAATTGATGGGCATTTATTCATTTTCCAGTTCTTTGCTACCACAAAAAAAGCTGCTACAAACATTTTTACACATGTGGGTCCTTTCCCCTCCTTTATGATTTCTTTGGGATACAGACCCAATAATGGCACTGCTGGGTCAAAAGGTATGCACAGTTTTATAGCCCTTTGGCATAGTGAACATAATATTTCCAAAGAACTTTTATATCCATTCTCTCATTTGGTCCTTACAGCATTACTCTTGAGTCGTCAGATCAATAGGTATCTATCTACTATGTGCTTACTACGTGTCAAGCAATGATTATGATAAGGTCTCTGACCTAGATGGGGTTAGATGATGCTCTTTTGCAGGTGAAGAAGCTGGGGTTCTGGGAAGAGATGAAGTGATTTATCCACATTAGCAATCAACTAATTAATGATGGAGCCATGAGAATGTAGGCCTTCAGACTTCTAGCACAGTGGTATTTCTAGAACAACTTGCTACCTCTTATTTTACTGGTGTACCTTTTTTCTCTCCTATTCTTTTCCTCTCCCCTCCCCCAATCTAACTACTGAGGTTGGTTTTTGGAGAGCTACTTAAAATTCTGGTGACCACTAATGTTCCCCCTCCCCACCTACTCTCCCATTTTACTCATGGTTCTCCTAATTTTAATACTCTAATGTGGATACTTCCTTTAGTGATATAGATCTTAATGCATGAATACTTATTCTTTCTGTTTTACTCTTGTTCTCCTGTACACTGGCTAAAAGGACTCCATCCAAAGAGCGGGGGGGGGGGTGCTTTTAAAATTTATCTTTACATTGTGTGAATTGAGGGTAACTAATGACCTCAAACCTGTCTGAGTTAGACGGGTGTCTTTCCCAAGCATATGAAGATTTCCCCTTCTGCCCTCCCCCCCCCCCGGGGGTAGATGAGAAAATCTTCTTCCTGGAAACCTGTAAAAGCAGAAGTGTGAAGTGCTAGAGCTTGGTCAGACACCAAAGATACCAAGGTCATCAAGTGCATCCAACAATACTGCCAGTTGTCTTAACTCTTGTCCTATCAGTGGTCTCCATGACTCTGGAAGAGAGCAAGACCAATGACTTTGAGTAACTCTTCCTCATTTAAATCCAATTTACACTCAATCAAAAGGCACCAAAAGGTAAAAGGCAGGGGTAATTAGATGGCATAATGGATAGAGCATTGGCCCTGGAATCAGGAAGAACTGAGTTCAAATGTAGACTTAGACACTTATCTTTCTTTCTGGTCATGTATGTCTTCAATGATCTCCTTTATATAGTATCTCCTGCAGAATGCTTTCTTGTAATGTTGGAGGCCTATTAACACCTACTATGTGCCTCTCTATTGCCTTTTGTCTGGATGATCTTCAATGTTATAAGTTTAGATGTTGTAGTGTTCCATGATTTGTAGTAATCAATATCACCAGAGGGATTTTGGTTTTACAAAGAAGAGTCTTTGTTAATTAGTTCAGCCAGATAAGCACAATAAAATAATTAATAATGGTAATAAGGAAACTGAGCCATTTCAAAAGGAGAAAAAGCCACCTTGAACTTTTAGTTCCTCTAGGAGAAATAAATATAGGAAGTGTTTTAGAATATGGTACTATTGAGAATACCAAGGGCAGTTCTTACCATATTCTCATTCCATCCCACACATTTGACTCCTAAGGAGTTAATTGTGAAGCACAGTCATGGGAAATGACAGAGTAGCTTATAACCCTGACTATTCCTCTGTAAGGTCTGAATTCTAGTATCAGTACAAGTTCATCATAAGAAGCAGAGAAAAAAAATAGCCATAGAAGGAATGTTCAGATTTAATTGATTTAAATGACAGGCCCAAATACAATGAGATTGAAAAAGGAAAAAAAAAACAACGGCAAACATGTGGTGGGGTTTAGAGCATCTGGGATCTGTTTAAATTGCTCGTGTTTTTCAAGATCAAGGGTATTATTGATAAAAACAAAAAAATCTTTGTAATCACTAAATTTAATCCAACTAACTATGATGAGAAGACCGTTGTAAACATGAAACATAACTTGGGGACTAAATCTAACATTTTTCCTTGGCGAGAAAGTTTCTCCCCCCCCCCCCACTTCCAATTATTTGCATTGGAGAAGAGAAGAGCACCAGTGGTAGTACTCAGGGTCTAATCAGTTGCCAGAGACACAGATTGCCTAACCAGCTGGCATTTCAGAAAAGCTGAACAATTAGCTACAGCAATATTGAAAGGTAGGGAGTGGGGAATTAACTTTGATCCCATAGGGAGGGATGGAGGGAGGTATGTGTGCCTTGGGGCCATTGAGTGGGATGGAGGAATTGAAAGTGGATAGAAAAAAAATCCCCCGGAAAGAAACAATGGATTGATATGGAAAACAAAACTGAAATAGCTAGCTTATTTTGAAAACTAGACTTCTAGGTTTCAGGGATAAGGGCCAATTGAATTGAATTGAGTTGAACTGAATGGAACTAAACCAGCACCTGCAATTACCTGAAAGATAAATAAAGTCCAAATGAAAGAGAGGACAGATTAATAGCTAATGAAAATAGCTACTTTTAAAGTAGCATTGTAAGATTTACAGAGTACTTTACATAACTCATTTCACTTGAACTTTACAATGATTTTATGACATAGGTGCTATTATCATTACTGCCATTTTACAGATGAGGAAACTGAGGCTAAAAGATTAAGTGATTCTTGTCGGATTGGCTAAAATGACAGAAAAAGATAATGATGAATGTTGGAGGGGATGTGGGAAGGCTGGGACACTGATGCATTGTTGGTGGAGCTGTGAACTGATCCAGCCATTCTGGAGAGCCATTCTGGAGAGCAATTTGGAGCTATGCTCAAAAAGTTATCAAACTGTGCATACCCTTTGACCCAGCAGTGTTTCTATTGGGCTTATATCCCAAAGAAATCATAAAGGAAGGAAAGGGCCCCATGTGCAAGAATGTTTGTGGTAGCTCTTTTTGTAGTGGCTAGAAACTGGAAACTGAATGGATGCCCATCAATTGGAGAGTGGCTCAATAAACTATGGCATATAAATATTATGGAATATTATTGCTCTGTAAGAAACGACCAGCAGGACGATTTCAGAGAGGCCTGGAGAGACTTGCATGGACTGATGCTGAGCAAAATGAGCAGAACCAGGAGATCATTATACACGGCAACAACAATACTATATGACGATCAATTCTGATGGACATGGCTCTCTTCAACAATGAAATGTTTCAAACCACTTCCAATTGTTCACTGAAGAAAGCCATATACTCTCAGAGAGGGATGTGAAATGTGGACCACAACATAACATTTTCATGCTCTTGATTGATATTTGCTTACATTGTGTTTCCTTTATCTGATTTTTCTTTCTTGTAGATACGATTTTTCTTGCACAACAATGATAAGTGTGGAAATATATATATACATATATTCGATTTGTCAAGTATTTTAACATAATTAACATGTAGTGGATATCCTGCCATCTAGGGGAGGGGTGGGGACTGGGGGTAAAATTTGTAACGGAAAGCTTTGTAAAGATCAATGCTGAGGACCTACCCATACATATGTTATGCAAATAATAAAAAAGAGATTAAGTGATTTATCTAGCATCACATAATAAGTATCTGAGTGTAGGATTTGAAATTGGATCTTCCTGACTCCATCCATTATGACATCTAGTGCTTTAGTATATATATGTATATATATGCATAATGTAAAGTCAGTTCTGTTATCAAATGATATATAGAATTCTTAAAAATCACCACTCTATGCAAAATTATGCAATAAAACCACGACTTAAAATGAGGTTAGGAACACAACTTTGATAATGACATGTTAGTAAAAGAGAGGTACCTATTAAAATAGTAGCATAGTTTTATACAAATCAGGTAGTTAAGAAGTAAATAATAAGTAGCATTAAAAGTCTTGAGCTCCTACTTGGTTCCCATGGGGTGGGCTGACAATCAATGGTGAGAAGCCTTGATCAATTGAAGTTTGAGCCCATGGTAGAAAGAGGTAGATCAGCCTTCTCTCAAAACTCCTACTCCACAGAGAATATACAATGAATTTGGCACTTAGAAATGTTTGAGATGATGAATGAGTGGTTTTTTTTAAATATAGAAAACTTCACAAATTTGAAAGAATAGCAAAGTACAACATTATAGGATAACAGACCTAGTGTGTGCACATGAGCATTTAGTATATTTTTTTGTGGTTTGGTTTAATTGCATACAGTTTAATTCTTTCCTGCTGTTTCTTGATGACAATGTAGCGCATCAGCATACACAAAATTTGTGTTATGCTCAAATTGTTTCCTATATGTCGATTGCACTGGAACAAATTCATATTTTCAAAATAAGGTTTACTGACTCTATATACAGGATTAACAGGAGATAATGTCTAGTGGAAAGAAGACTGAATTTGGAATCAGAGCCAGGTTTTTGAATTTTTGCTCTTTCATTTGTAAGCTGTGTGACTTTGAATTGGCTACTAAAATCTCTCTGAACTTCAGTTCCTTCATTTGTTAAGTGGACTAGAGAGTCTCTAAGATTTCTTATGACTAACAGTTTTTGAAGGATTTTTAAATATAACTGATTTAATCTATCAGTCTTCATATAAGGAACAGGAGAAGAATCACTTTTTTCTTGGGTTCTCATCCTTGACTCCACATATTAAAGGTGATGAGGTGGGACAAACTGCTGATAGGTTGGAAGGAAGTATTTCATTCTGGGGCAGTTGTCCAAAGCTATCCTAATACCAAGCAGAAGGAAATACTGAGGATTTTATAAGTAAAAGCCTTGAACTGAAATAGGAAAGTAGATACAAAAGAAAAAGTCAAAATGGTGTGAGCTTTGAAATCCAGCCAAAGTAGATGATGAAATGAACCAGGCTCTCAGAATACTGAAATTGGAGTCCCACAAAGCAGCCATTTATGAGGCTATTGATATTTCTATCAAGTGAAAGAGCAATCTTAGCCATGAGAGTGAATTTAAAACAGTTGTTCAATACTGATTCTCTAAGTACTATGCAATGTTGGTTAATACAGAGGATGTTACACATAGGCAAAATAGGTAGATGCCTACTGGTGCAGTTTTAGGGGCATAAGAAAGGCCTTTTCTCTTTTAGATTACCCGTACAATTCCCTCTCTTGGCATCTGAAATTTTTCTACTTAAATTAAAACTTTTACTTTGACAACCAGGGCCTAGGCTTAAAATAGATAAAATGTGAAAGGCTTTCATGAGAGGAAGTGTATGGGAATAGGGTTGGATTTAGGCCAGTAGAGCCCAGGGCTCTCAGAGAGAAGGGGAATACTTGGGTTGGAGTAAGAATAAGACCAATTTTGCTACCTACACCCATCCATTTACAGAAGGTTAACCAAGACAGGGGTAGAGACTAATACAAAACTCTGGGTATGTTGCAAAGTCCATATAAATGCTTAACTAAAAATTATTTAACTGTTATAAATCAAGCTGCTCCAGGCCTTTGTTGTAACATATCCAAGAAAAAAGCTCAGTAGATTCTTGTATTGAAAGAAAGAAGACCAGGACCTGAGTACTGGTCCCTGTCAGCTCATGGCTATCCCAAGTCAAGTTTGAAGAACTCAAGGGAGAAAAGGAGAAGAGGAAACCCAAAGCTCCTGTAACTCTTGAGGTAGAAAATTTTTCCTCCCACATTTTCCTGCTTCTGAGACTTTTTGCATATGATTCCTAAAGCTTGGCTTGTGCTGAACAACAATATTCTCCTCCCCCAACCCTGTGGCATTAAAAAAAGTTTTAGACACATAATTTCTAGATGATATAATAATTTTTATTAACAATGCTATCATATTTATTAGTAAAAAGATCAATAAATTTCTCTTAGACCAAAGACCCTGCTTGGTAATGGACTCACAGTTTATATGCTCCTGGAAGAATAGGTATTCCTGAGGATAGCAACCAACTCTGAATGGTTAACAATTAATGAGAAAATGAATATTACAATGAGAGGCTATGCTATATTACAATGAGGGTCTTGTGGTATGTGACTTGTATCACCCAAATCTTGGTCAATTAGACATCAATTTTTGATAAAAGGGAGAATCAACATTTTCCCAGATTTGTCTGAGTAAATACAATGAGAGGGGATGCACTTATTAGCTAAAACTTAGAATTATTTTACAGCCGGATTAGATCTTGGCATGGGTAAATCCTTGAGAAAAATTTCCCACACTAGTTCATATCTGGATGAGAAATAGAAAATCAGGAAAACATTTCATTGTTGAAGAGAGCCATGAATTAGTTACTAATATAAGAGAAATGATTATTTCTCTCCACCACCAACTTTATTCCATATCTGTATTTTGAAATCCCTCCCATCTTTCCCAGCTAATATAATAGTTCCTCTACAAAGTTTTCCTTTATTTATCCTTCAACCTCCAGTTGGCCACAATTATTTCTCCTCCCATTTTCTTTACATCTATATTCCCTTCAATTTACTGTCTTCTCTTTTGTACTATAGTTAGTAGTGTATGTATCATATCCATGAGGGAAATCATGATTATGTCATTGATCTTTGTAGCTCTTCTAGCACCTGGAACAGCATTTTGCACATAGCAGGTGCTTAATAAATGTTTGTTGAATTTGTTATTTGTCCTTCTTTTTGAAGAGGACAAATGACATCATGGAGTGTTGTCTTGGTTTGCATGTGAATTTCATTTAAGTGAGACAGAAGTGTGAAAAGTATTCAGCCTCACTTTCTCTTTCAGAATCATTGAAGACCAGTGGCAAAAAAGTCAGGACAACTGACCGTGGTTTGGGATGGCATAGGTAACTCTGGAATCTTTGGTGTCTGACCAAGTTTAAGTACTCCACAGCATCTGCTTCAGCTGCCTTCATGGTTATTGGAACAAATTATTCTCATCTGCTCCTTCCTCCAGGGAAGGTAGGCATTCCCCTAACTCACTGATTAGTTTGAGGTCTGTTGGTTACTCTCAACCTGGTTTTGCTAGTCTGCCAAGATGGTTTTATTGAGATAAAATTACTGCACATACTACAGCTTCTTGAAACCATGAGTAAGAGTTGAATCAAAGTGAACATCAAAAGTTGATGAGCAGCCCTGAAAAGGGCTCAACAAGCCTTCAAAACAGAGGTGCTGATCCTCCCTGAACACTTGAAACACTCCTTGTTGAATTTAAACTCTTATCTCTAGCACTCGGGACACTCTGCCCTGATTGGGGACAGGTGTTCTGGCAGACTTGCCTTGTTTAAGGAGTAATTCGGACTTAATCCTAGCCCCCACCGGCCCAGCACCTTAAGTCAACTCGCCAAAGTGCCCCAGGGCAAAGCTTTTTGCAGCCGCCGCTTTTTTTTCCCCTACCTTAAAGAGATATCCACACTGTCTAAAAAAAAAAAAAAAAAAATATGATGAAGAAGCAAAAGAGAGCTCTCACCATAGACAGCTTTTATCAAGGCAAAGAAACGACCGCAGAGCCAGAGGTTCCTTTAGACAAAAATCCAGAGAACATCAGCCAGGACCATCACTGGTCCCCTTTTCAAAAGGCCTTTCTGGAAGACTGCATAAAGAACCTCAAAAGAGAGCTGGAGGATAAATGGGAAAATAAACTGAAATCAGTGCAAGAAGGATATGATGCCCTGCGAAAGAGATATGAAAAAGACACCAATTTATTAAAAAATAAAATTAGTGAAGTGGAAAAAGAGTGCAAGGAACTCTTATCTCTAGACCTGATCCCTCCCTCAGTTTTGGTTGATCTACACCTTTGGTTGACTCTAGCGCATTCTTATCTAGATCTGGGCTTCTTAACTGGGGTTCTTACCACTCTTTGACCCTTGGGGATTCATGAATAGATAAGGGGGCCCCTGAAGTTGGATGGGGGAAATTATCTTTCTTTTTACTAGTCTCTAAATGAAATTTATCATTTCCTTCAATTGTTTAAAACTATTTTTTATTAGAAGGGAACCATAGCCTTCCACAAACCGTCAAAAGGAATTTGTGATCAAAAATTTAAAAAGTTAATAATCCTCGACCTCTATATCCCATCAGCAGTTCAAACCCAACATTTCAAAAACTGAAATTATTATCTTTTCTCTCAAATCTGCTACACATCCTGACTTCATTATTTTTGTCAGTGGTACCATTATTCACCCAATCTGCTATGCTCGAAACCTTATCAAAGGGCTATCTTTAACATGCTCCCTTGAGAGGCAGTAGGGTAAAGAGGGTACTAGACCCAGAATCCAGAAAATCTGGGTTCAAATACTATCACAGACACATGTTCTAGTGACTCATGGCATGTCACTTAACTCCTCTGTGCCTCAACTTCCTGATGTCTAAAATGAGGGGATTCAGTTAGATGATCTGTAAAGTCTCTTCCAGTCCCAAAGTCTATGATCCTATGACCAAAAATATTCATCTCATTCCCTACATCTAAATCAATGTTACTATCACATCTCTTGCATGTGACCCCTGTTTACTCACCTAACTACTCCTTCCAGGTGCATTGTTCCACTGCACTACCAGAATGGTCTTTCATTCTCTCCTTCCATTATCTCCTGCCTATAATCCATCTTTCATACAACTGCTCAAATAATTTTCCTAATGTTCAAGTCTGACTGCCTCACTCCCTTGTTCTTTATCTTTAATTACTTCCTGTTTCTATACTGAATAAAGCACAAACTACTTAATCTAGCTTTCAATAACTTCCATCATTTGCCATATATCCCATTCTAGCCCCATTTCACACTATTTCTCTTCTTGTATTCTATTGTCCAAATTATTCCTCGATTTTATTATACTATATCTTTCTTCCATATGTTTATATAATCTCCCATGCTTGCAGTGGGCTTCCTTTCTCTCCCACCTTTTTCTCTTTCACCTCTTTCAGTATTCAGCTCAGGTGCTAACACTTCTATAAAGTCTTCTTTTATTCCTCAAATGAGAGGAGAATGATACCTTTGCCTTTAACCCTCTGTCCCTTGTATGGTCACTTGTATGCACTTAATCCATTTAAAAAATAGTCTGATATGTTTTGTCTGCATCACTTATGATGCTACTTAATCACATATTGCCTTACATTGCTATTTTATTATTTCACATGTTCATATCCTGTCTTTCCAGCTAGACCAGACATTCATGGAAGGCAAAGACTGAATCTTTTTTTCTTGTCTTTTTTCTAGCACCAGTTTTACCACTAAATATCAGTGGGATCTCAGGCAAGATGGAACACTTACTTTTTCTTATCTATAAAGCAAGGATTTAAACTAGATAATTTTTATAGCACTTTAAAATGGGCAAAGTGCTCCATATATGATCACAATTGGCATTCTATAGGATTCCTTCCAACTCTAAAATTCTCTAGTTCTTATATCCTGGATGGTGCCTAGTATAAAAGAGGCATAGAGTAGGAACTCAAGGACACTTATTGAATCAGTCAATTAAATATGTAAACAAAAGAAAGGTTAGCAATGTTTATGGAAATTACCATCTCCTAAGCTAATTAGATTCTTACTGAAACTTTCCCCTGACTTCTTTGAATCCTCATCCTAGTTCTCCAAAATACCACCTCTTCTCCATGGCTGACTTCTTCTATGTATCTTTTTTTTCCTTTGAGAAAAGAAATGGTCCTATGCTCAAAAAGTTATCAAACTGTGCATACCATTTGACCCAGCAGTGTTTCTACTGGGCCTATATCCCAAAGATATTTTAAAGGAGGGAAAGGGACCCACATGTGCAAAAATGTTTGTGGCAGCCCTTTTTGTAGTGGCAAGAAATTGGAAATTGAAACGATGCCCATCAATTGGAGAATGGCTGAATAAATTATGGTATATGAATGTCATGGAATATTATTGTTCTATAAGAAATGACCAGCAGGATGATTTCAGAGAGGCCTGGAGAGACTTGCATGAACTGATGCTGAGTGAAATCAGCAGAACCAGGAGAACATTATACACAGCAACAAGACTATATGATGATCAATTCTGATGGACATGGCTCTCTTCAACAATGATGTGATTCAAACCAGTTCCTATTGTTCAGCGATGAAGATAGTCATATACATCCAGAGAGAGGCCTGTGGGAACTGAGTGTGAACCACAACACAGTATTTTAACGCTTTCTGTGAATATTGCCATGCATTTTGTTTTCCTTCTTAGGTTGTTTTTTTTCTTCTCTCTTTCTAGATCTGATGTTTCTTGTGCAGTAAGATAACTGTATAGATATGTATACATATATTGGATTTGTCACATAATTTATCATATTTGGCATGTATTAGTTTATCTGTCATCTAGGGGTGGGGGTGAGGGGAAGGAGGGGAAAAGCTTGGAACAAAAAAATGTTTTTTGCAAAGGTCAATGTAGAAAAATCACTCATATGTTTTATAAATAAAAAGCTTTTAATAAAATAAAATTAAAAAAAGAAAAAGCATTCAATAAATTCATTATTGTCAAAAAAGAGAAAAGAAATGGTCCCAAAGAGTATAGAGGAGAGAAAGGAAAAGAGATGTGGGTTAGGGGCTAGAAGATGAAATCATAATCTTAAGGGAACAGCCTTCTTAGAAACAATCTGTCACTAACCCAGTCACCAGAAAGAGTAAATAAATTCAGATGGTAACTCTATCTCTGATTTGTGGTGTTGTGAACAATTCTTCCCAGCTCTACCCTCACAGTGTGTGATATCACTCAAATGCCTTGATGGAATTAGAAGCCTAATTTATTTATGGTTGGGGATATGTTGTTCCTTATGGCATCGAAATTGTCTTTATTTTATAGACTGCTTGAAGCAATTTAATATGGTTGGATCCCACCGAGGGATGAATACCGACAGAAACCCAACAAGTGAAAGCAGAATGACTGGAGGCTTCTGTGGAATGCAGCGGTAAAGGGGGAGAACCCAAACAACATGGAAGGCATGTTAGATAGTCATAACAACAATACCAATAATAATACCTTCTCTTTGTGTAGCGATTGATTGTTTGTAAATTGATTTCACATATCTCATTTGGCCTTCAATCAAATAAAATGAAGGGATCTGTGTTTATGAGACAGTAATGTTTTCCCTTTTATGGGGCTATTTCCCTCCCAAAGATGGCATTCACTCCCTATGGACTAGGGTAAAGTGGGAATTATGTATATACGTCCCTTTATAAAGGTTCTGACCCAAGTGGTATTGGAACCAATGGAAGAATGATAAAATCAGAATGATAAGCTGAACAGGCTTCCTATTCCCTTCTAATGGGGCAGTTCTACATTCAACAAATTAACAAGCATTTATTAAGTGCCTACCAAATCTTGCTTAACAAACACTGGGGATATAAATAAAGGCAAAAGAGAGCCCCTGCTCTCTAAAAGCTTCCAATCTATTGGGGAGGGAGAGACAGTATATAAACAGCCATATGTAAACAAACTATATTCAGGATACATTAGAGGGAAGCCATTAATATTAAGAAGCACAGGGAAAGGTTTATTGTAGAAAATCAGACATTAAGTGAGACTTGAAGGAAGACAAGGAAGCTAGGAGGGGGAGGTGAGAAGGGTGAGAGTTCCACGCATGGTAGACAGTCAGCAAAAAATGCCCAAAGTCTAGAATTTAAGATGAGAGGGTTTAAAGAATAAGACCCCCAAATCAAGATAAAGATTAGGAGGTGATCTCAATCCTAACACATTTTCTACTCCGTAAACTACAATCAATCAATCAATCAATATTTATTAGGTATCTGCTATGAGTCAAGTGCTAGACTAGGCATAGGGGATACAAAGACATAAATTAAATAGTAGCTGCCCCCAGGAGCTTAAATTATATCTGGGGCAATAACATGTATCAAAAATGAAATTCATTATATGTCTACCCCTATCTCCCACATCTGTTATCATAGTGTTCCCATTTCTATTAATGGTATCATCAATCTATATTCACAATTTTGGAGTCATCTTTGCTCTTTCCTCTGCTTTGACTCATATCCCATTAATAAAAGATTTTTGTATTCTACCTTCATGATTTCTCTTGCCTTCCTTTTTCTCTATCCCCATAGCCTCTCTCTTAATCTAGATCTTCATCACCTCTCAGACTATTGTAATAAGCTTGTTATCAATCTCTCTGCCTCTAGTTTATTTCTTCTGTCTAATCCATCCTTCAAGTAGCTGCTAAATTGACAATACTAGAACAAAGAACTGACTCTGTCATACATACTTTACCCAGTCAAAACATCTTCCATAGCTCTCTGATGTCTCTATGACAAAATGCAAAGTCCTTAATCTGGAATTTATATAACATATATATATATATATATATATATATATATATATATATATGTATATATATACACATAATATGGCTGATACCTATTTATATTTCTGGTCTTATTCAGATTCTTCTCTTTCATGCTTACTCTATTCCATATAATCTGTCCTACTGGCTCTCTCCAATAAGTTATCTCTCATGTCTAAAAATCATCCACTCTTTCTTTTCTTCTGGATCATAGAATCCTTCCCTCCCTTCAAGTGCCTCCTACCCACCGTCTTTCCTCAATCCTCCAGGATAGAATGGGAGTTCCAGGGGAGCATAAACAGTTTTGTTTGTTTCCTTATTCTCTGGACTAGTCCAATGTCTTACATGTGGAAGATGCTTAATTAATGTTTGTTGAATTGAATTGAAAATGTCATCAAGATTTTGTTAGTCCATATGAGTAGCTGTTATGGGATAAATGTCAAGTTTATAGCTATGAAATAATTTATGTAAAGTGGTTTGTTATCCTGAAATACCACATGAATATGGAGAACTGGCCAATGAAGACTCAGTTGAGCAGTTGGGCATTTTTGCTTCCTTGTGGGTTTTACAAAGCATGTACAATATTTGTAGGCAATATTCCACATAGAATATTGGTGAGCATGCTTCTGGATATGTGTAATAGAGGCACCCCTTCTTCCACTTCAGAGAAGGCTACGTAACCTCTGTTTCCTATTGGAATACAGTGTGATAACAAAAAAAGTCTTTTAATTTTCTACTGTATCAAAAATGAGTGCATGAAAAAGTTTGAACGGAGAATTTAATACTTTCTTTATTGGAGGTTTTTGAATGTGGGAAGATCAATTACTCTAGACCCCTGGATGAAAAAGAGATATTGGCTCTATCTTCCACTCAGATGCCATGTATTCACAGAAACCTAGCATTTCTGTTTCTTTTGCCTTGTGCTTTTCCTTTTATAATCTTAGATGAAGGAGTTTTCAGAGATAGTACAGAACAGGTTATAACCTCAGATGCTTCAAAACATCCATAAGAGGTCCCATAACTTGAAATGGTAACACAATGGTAGCTGCACATATTGGGCCTGGTAAGGAGCCAACTCTAAGGAGCAACCTGCTTGGTACAGCTTATAGGGAATTGACCTAGCAATAAGACATAGTATCCTACAAATAAGGGATTGACTTCTCCATGGCCATAAGACATCCAGAAGTGAATTTAGGAAGAACTCCATAAAGGAAAAAAAAGGCTTCCAGGTCCAGGAAATAACCTTGAGTCACATACACTCCCAAAATGTTTGTTTTAGTTTCTTTCAAGTTTGAACCTAATCTCCTCAATGCCTTTGTGTATGTGTGGAAGGGAGAGTAATGCCTCATGTTTAGAGGAGTGGGGTGTACCTTGAACACAGCACTTTAAGTTTGAACCCAGCCTCCTTAAAGACCATATATATGCATAGGGGAGAGTGTACCCTCAGTTTGGGGGAGATATTTTTGGTACTTCTTTCCTTGCTATGTCTTCTCAGTAACTGATACCAATTATTTGATATTGAGGAAATATTAACTGGTTAATTGGTATTATGAAGCACAACAGAAGCACATAGGCAATAATACAAGAAATCTCAATGTCTTCCTTCCTCCCTCCCTCCCCTCCTCTCTCCTTCTCTCTCTCTTTTTTTTCCCTCTTTCTGCCATGCTCACTGTAGGGGGAGCTATTTGTAGTTCATCAGGGCAAGGTTAGTAGAAAGATCACATGGATTTAGAATCCACAAGTTCTATATGCTATCTAATGATAATGATCTGCAGGGTAATCTTGGACAAATAATTTATTTCCCCATTTTCCATTTATCTTTAGGTCACAGAATCTCAGAAGGTCAAAACTGGGTTCTAATAAAATTGAATTAGATGATTTCTAAGCTATTTCCTGCTCAATAATTCTATGAAAAAATCTATTGCTCTACACACTGAAATAACAATACAAGAGGGTATATAATGCATTCTATAGACTAACTACTCTAGGATTTCAGAAGACAAAAATCATTGAGGGCTGCAGTGGTCAAGGAGAGTTTCACAGTAGAGGAAGTAGACTGATATGGAGCCTTGAAGGTTAGATAGGAATTAATTTCTATATTTAGATTCCCAGAGTTGAGTATGGGTATAAGGATAAAAGTGACTATGATCATAGAGCTTTCAACTTTGGGTAAGTGAAGATTTAAGGGAGACAGTGGCCTCCAACCACCCTTTTGACACAGTGAGGGGCAAGGGAATTCAAATCAGGCCCATTAAGGGCACTGAGATTTCAGAAATGAAATCCAGTCTGAGCCAAGAGGGAGCTTTGTTGGAACTCCCCACCAGGGAAGGATTAACCTACTGGACCCAGGAGGCTGGCTTCCCCTTCCCCTCTCTCTCTGCCCCCACATCTTGAACTCATTTTCCATCACGAGGGAGTTGAGTTTTACAGATTACAGTCAGCAGCACGTGTTTATTCGGCTTCTACATTCCCCAGCCAGAGGGAAAGATAACTGAATATGATGGATAACCACTAATTTGGTCATTACCTCCATTTCCAAATGACTGCCTGGAGCGGATGGGGCAGCCTTAGCTCAGAGCCCAGCCCTATTCTTAATAAGGCAGGGCTCCCAGCTCTCATCATGGCCCACAAGACTTCACAGCTGTTCTTCTCCCGCTAAGGTTGGAGAGAGATGGGCAGTATTCTCTGGGTAGCTCCCCAAAGTGGGAGGCAGGATGGATTCCCTGCTCCATTTGGGCTGATTTGGTTGCTGTGCCTACAAATATATATCAAGCTCATTTCACTTTCACACCTTTGTTCACACCATACCCCAACCTAGAACTTCTTCCTTTCTCTCTAAGGAGTTTATCCAACTCCTAGGCATCCTTCAGGGTCCAATTCTTGTCTCATCCCTTATTCCCCGAAGTCTTTTCTACCTACTCCATTCAGCCCATACAGATCTATTTCTTTTCCTTCTCTGACCTCCTTTACCAGATTTTAGCACATGTCACTGGAAACTCTGGAATTTAAGGCCTGATCACATGTTGTCCCATTTTTTTTATCTGCTTTATGCGTTGTGTATCTTTAGCCAGATTGTAATGTCCTTAGGGCACTCTCTTCTCTTTATGTTCAATATTTAGTACAGAATTAGGCACATAGTAGGCACTAAAAGACTTGAGGTTAATTAATCTTATTTGACAGGAGGGAAGAGCAGGAAAGGAGAACAATCAATTCCAGCTGAGTATAAAGGGCACCAGAAGATATGGTAATGAATAACTGAAGAAGGATGAGAAGCACTAAATGATTCCTCCCTTTCCATTCCCCCCTCCTCCAAAGTAGTAATCTTGGAGTCTGGATTCAATATTCTTCTATACGACATTGAGGTATTATTCATGATACTCTGTTTTGGAGGCAGGAGACTGGACAGGTTGACATCATAAGAATGTTCCAACTCTGATCTTATGACAATATTAAGAAAGTTTTTTTTTAACTTAAGATTGTACCCAGAATTCATCCAGAAGAGAGCTACCAAGATGGTGAAAGGTTTGAAAGCCATAACATTTAAGGATAAGTTTTAGATACTGTGTAAGGAAAAATTTCCTGACAGAATTATCCAAAAAATACAATGGGGGTGCAGATAAGTGGCACAGTGGATAGAGCACCAGCCCTGAAGTCAGAAGGACCTGAGTTCAAATCTGGCTTCATACACTTAATACTTCCTAGCTGTGTGACACTGGGCTAGTCACTTAACCCCAAATGCCTCAGCAAAAACAAATACAATGGGCAGCTTTGGATATAGTGAATCCCCTTTTGCTTGATGTCATCAAATGAAGGCTGAAAGACCACTTCTCATCAGTGTTGAAGAGGGCATTCTTGGTTAGATATGGGTTGGACTAAGTTATCTGTGACTAAGATCTGCTTTCTAACTCTGAGATGACTGTGATCTAGATGAAGGAATTGGGAATGTTTAGTCTGGAGGAGACAATACTTAAGTTTTGGGGTAGAAAATATAATATCTGTCTTCAGATATTTGGAGGCTAAGAAGAGACTTAGTATCATTGCAATAGCACTGGACGGGACCACAGAGGTCATCTAGTCAAATCCTTGATTTTACAGATGGGGAAACTGAGGCCCAGATAGGTTATGTGATTTGGCCAAAGTGGCACAGCTAATTGTGCAGTGCTAGACTTTGTTCTTTGCCATTTGTAGGCAGCATTAGGACCAATATAGTAAGTGCCTTATTACTGAAAGTGCTTAGTAGTCTGAAGACCATTTGACAGAAAGGATCCAGAAAGAATTCCTTCACTGGATGGATTGCTGGTCCAGATGACCTCTAAAACCTTTTCCTAATTCTAAGATCCCAAGATTTTGTGAATAATGCCAATTATAATATGGGACTTAGAGGATGTCATTTGTCAGATGACTCAGGCCCTTTCTGCTCTGCTTTCTTGGAAATGAGAAAGAATAGAACTTCCTTGGCCCACGTTATATCATGAAATGGAGTCCCTTCCACCTCTTTGTCCTTCTATTCCTATGTGTTCCATATGCTCTGCAACTGTGATAGTACATCAAAGGAACTCTCAAGGATATAAAATGAGATGTTTTGATGAGAGAACTGTGCTAATAAGAGCAAGAGTAAATTGTCAAGATTGTCCTTTGGAAGCCAAGATAGGGAGGCCAAATCTCCACTCTTCTCATTTTCTTTTGACCTAGGCACCCCTAGAAGAGAAGCTATTTTCTATCTAAACACCAAAGTTCGGCCTTGGTTGTCATCATGTTCCAGGGACCATGGGCTCCCATATTTTTGGATAAATCTAGTCATCTTGGGAGTCACTTGCCCTAGAGGCCAAAATCATTCCTTCTAAAAGAGAAAGGAAATAGGATGAAGGAAATCAATACTGGCTGAGGGATGAACCTTCTCTGGGAAAGGATACAATTCAAAATATGGGCAAAGATTACCTTACTTCTACTCTGTATAAATCTTTTATGGATTTAGTTATTTACATGTTTCTCTGTTGGAATGTGAGTTCATTGTGGGCAGGAATTTTATTTTATTTTTTTGGTTTTCTTTGTCTCTTCAGACCTTAGCTCAGTGATTGGCAAAGAGGAAAAGTTTTGAAATGGGCTTTGAGAATATACTTAGAATAGCCTAAATCTTTCCATCTTTTCCACAAAAATAGCACAATAGAATCAAGTAGAGAATTCTAAGGGGGAAAAAACAATGTGGACAAAGGTACAGAAGTGGGAACAAGTATTACTATTGTTGGGAAGATGGAAGAACTCAGACTATCTTGGCGGGGGAGAGGGCTATAAACCTGAACAACTTCATATGGGAGGCAGGAGGTGAAACTTTCATAGAATGAATATTTTTCTTAACTAAGCTAACTTGCAGAATGGAAAAAATCTGCTACTTGTTTTCTGATATCTAAATTCAAACCCTCTTTGTCTTGGTCAATACCATGTATTATTAAAGGAATCTTGACTACATCTTTTTGAGACTTGCATTGGATATACTTTCTGACCATGGCTTTTTTGGGTCATGTTTCTGAATTGAGAAGAGTTATCCTGAATGTTCAGTCATGACTAAAGTCTGTTTCTAGGAATCACAGGAGAAACAGAAAACTATGTTATAATCACCAAATTTCAGAACTGGAAAGAAACATGGAAAAGGTTCCTTGATCTCCTTTGGAACATCTAAACAAGTGATTATCTGGCCTTTGAAGCAGCTCATTATCTTTTTTCATAGCTCTCAATGTTAGGAAAATTTTCCTTATATCATTCCTAGATATGCTACTTTTCCACAACCATCCCGTAGCCTCTGGTTCTTCCCTTTGGGGCCATGTCAAATAATCCTTCTTCCACATGACAATCCTTCAAATACTTGAAAACAGTTATCATTCCTTGCCAATATTCTCTTCCATAAGATAAACACATTTAGTTCCTTCAATAGATCCTTATATGGTATGAAGTCAGGGCCCTTCTCTATCCTGGTTGTCCTCCAAATGCTCTCCAGTTTGTTGTTGTTGTTCATTTTATTTATTTATCTTTCATTTAATTCTTTTTTCCAAATTTTTTAACATTTACAAAATTTGGGGTTTCCATATTCTCTTCCTCCTTTCCTTCCCTCCTCCCTCCTTGAGAAGGCAAGCAATTTGATATAGATACATGTACAGTCATGCAAAGCATTTCTATATTGACTATGTTGCATAAGAAAACACACACCAAAAAAACCAAGAATAGGAAGGAAGTTTTAAAAAGAAGTATGCTTCAATCTACATTCAGACCCTAAGTTTTTTCTCTGGAAGCAGAAAGTTTTTTCATCATTAAGTCCTTCAGAATTGCCTTGAATCATTGTACTGCTAAGAAGAGCTAACTTATCCACAATTGCTCGTTTTACAATATTGATGCTATCATGTACAATGTTCTCCTGATTATGTTTATTTTACTTTGCATCAGTTCATGTAAGTTTTACCTGGTTTTACCTGGTTTTTCTGAAACCATCTTGCTTGTAATTTCTTATCACACAATAGTATTGCATCACAATTACATACTACAATTTGTTCAGCCATTTCCCGATTGGTGAATATACCCTTCACTTCCAATTCTTTGCCACCATAAAAGAGCTGATATCCATTGTAAAACCATGGTGTTCGGACCTGAATACAATATTCCATATGTAGTCTGATCAGAGTAGAGGATAGCAGAGTCAGAAGACTAGGTTCCAATCCTGTCTCTAATATCTACTACTTGTTTGCCCACAAGTATGCCTTTTAACCTTCCTAGTCCTCACTTTTCTAATTTATGAAACAAGGGAATTGTACGAGATAACTTTTGAGGTCCCTTCCATCTCTGAATGAATCTATGATCCTATGACATCTTACTTCTAAGATGCTATACTTTTTATAATACAGTTAAATTAATATTAACTTTCTTGATTACTGTATCACTCTGCTGATCCACATTGAGTTTGTAGTTCACTAAAATCCTCAGATCTTTTTCGGGTAAACTGCTATTTAACTATACCTCCCCCATCTTGTCTTTTGAAGCTGATTTTTAAATCAAAGCAGACAGCTTTACATTTATCTCTACTATGTTTCATTTTATTTGATTCTTTCCAATGTTCTAGGCTGTCAAGAGCTTTTGGGATCTTGACTGTCATCTAGAGAATTAACTATCCTTCTCAGCACTGCCATTTGTAAATGACAATAAAGCATAACAATTATGTCTTCATTCCAGTTATTGATGAAAATGTTAAATAGCACAGGAAAAAAAGCTATTTAATAGCATAGATTGTCTGAATCCAGTCATTTCACTAGTTCAAAATCTACCTAATTGTACTATTATCTAGCCTAAATCTTTTCATCTTTTCCACAAAAATAGCACAAGAAACTTCCCTAAATACTGTGATAAAATCAAGTCATAGGATGGTAAGGGCTTTTAACTTAGATAAATTTCTAGGTGAATGTGAACTTAAATGGGTATATCTTTATTTTCATTAATCTCCCATTGAAATTTTGCATTTTATTCAATTATGAATTAAAAATACACATATTCTGAGGCAGGAGTACATGGGCTTCAGCTAAATTGCCAAAGGGGTCCATATCACAAGCAAAAAAGTCACAGACTTCTTGTCATTAGTATTCTCTTGACCTGTTAGTTTAGTAACCCTGTCAAAAAAAAGAAAAGGAAATTAAGTTTAGGCTAAATTGTATTCTTTTAAAGTAACTTTTATTGAAGATGTTTAAAATATATTTTATTGCAGTCATTTCTAGATATAGCCACTTCCTCCCACTTCTAAATTGCATTAAGGTAAAATAGTTAAGCAAAAACAATGGATATAATCAATGTCTATGGTTAACAGTACAGTCTGTATTCTACTCCATATTCCTCTGCCTCTTGATCTTGTTCATTATCTGCTCTGAAAGACTAAGAATTTATTACATGATTATTTAAAGTTTGGTTTCTTTTTCATATTCTTTTCATTGACATTATTGTAATTAATTGCATATATCTTTTGGTTATTTTACTCAGCTCCAATTCATAAAAATGTTCTCAAGTTTCTGTAGATTCTTCATAACTTTTTATTTCTTACTGTACATAAATAATCTGTTACATTCACATGATGAAGTTTATTAGCAATTCCTCAATAGACAGACACTTCGTTTTACTTCTTAGTTGTTGGCAGCAAAAAAAATATTGAATTTTGGGATATACATTGGAGTTTGTCCAGCAAATGTCTTTGACTTCCTTCCTTCCAGTTTTCTGTCAGTCTTTGATTTCCTTAAAGTATAGGATGTGACCTGTTCTTGATGAGGCCATGATTAGCTCTCTGTGATTACTGCTTTCTTTTCTATTTGCTTATTAAGGATTCTTTCAATAATATATTCTAGAATTTTGGCAGGATTTAAAGTCAAGGCCACTGGCCTAAATAGTTTGTAGACTATATTCATAAAAGGAGAAGATCAATTAGTTAGGGTTGAAGCAGTTAGAGAAGACAATGTAAGATAACTAAAAACACTAAATTTAAACTAACAATAGTTGCCATTTGTATTAAACTTGTATGTTTTACAAAGCATCTTATGTATATTCTCTTATTTTTTCTTCCAAACAACTAAGTGAAATATTGTCCCCATTTTGCAGATCTAGATATTGAAGATCAGAGAAATTATGTGATTTGCTCAGAAACTCAGTTAGTAGTTGTCTGAGGCAGAATTCAAATGTAGGGGTTCAGTTCTCAAAGTTCAGTACCCTGTTCTCTAAGCTACACTAAAATACCTATGCAATCTCTCAGGTAGGTTACTTTACCTTTCTAGACTTCATTTGTAAAATGAGAAGGTTGGAATAGATGCTTTCTGTGGTTGCCTTCCAGTGTGAAATACTACTAGGGACATCCATCTTGTCAGAAATTTGGTATAGAACAGTATCTTATACCATTTACCAAGATAAGGTCAAAAGTATGTGACCTAGAAATAAAAAGAGATATTATAAGAAAATTTTAAGACTGTGGTACATATTACTTCTCAGACATATGGACAGGAAAACCATTTATGAATAAACAAGAGATAGAGAGCAGTATGAGATATAAAATGGATAGTTTTTATTACATAAAATTTAGAGTTTTTTATAATAATATCTTTTTATTTTTCAAAATACATGCCAAGATAGTTTTCAACATTCACTCTTACAAAACCTTGTGTTTCAAATTTTTCTCCCTCCCCTAGACAGCAAGTAATCCAATATAGATTAAACACGTGTAATTCTTCTAAACATATTTCCACATTTATCATGCTGCACAAGAAAAATCAGATCAAAAAGGAAAAAATGAGAAAGAAAAAAACAAGCAAGCAAACAACAAAAACAAAAGTGAAAATATCATCTTGTTATCCATATTCACTCCCCATAGCCCTCTCTCTCTCTGGATGCAGATGACTCTCTCCATCACAAGTCTATTGGAATTGGCCTGAGACTACATTAAATTTAAAAGGTTTAATACAAATAAAATAAATATAGCCAAGATCGAAAGGAAAGCAGTCAAAAAACATTAATCGTTTACTTTGTGCCAGGCACTATGCTAAGTATTGGAGATGCAAAGAAAGGCAAGACAGTTTCTGCTTTCAAAGGAAGACTAATAAGGGAGACAGCATATATACCACTATGTATAAATAAGATAAAGCAGGATAAATTAGAAATAATCAACAGAGAGAAGGCACAAGACTTAAAGGGAATCAGGAAAGGTTTTTGTGTTTGGGGGGCAGAATTTTAGTTGCAACTTAAAAGTATTCATGGAACCCAGGGGCCAGAAATGAAAAGGAAGAACATTCTATGAGAAAATGGATGGAAAGACATGGGGGACAGCTAGTGAGAATTCCAAGAAGCTGGAGATGGATTGTTTCATTCAAGGAATAATGAAAAGACCATTGTTCCCAAATTACAAAGAATGTGGTGGCCATATCAGGTGTAAGAAGACGGGAAAGTTGGAGAGAAGAAGCAGATCATGAAGGACTTTAAATGCTAACTAGAGGATTTTATATTTGATCTTGAAGGTGATAGAGAGCTACTGGTGTTTGTTAATAAGGGCAATGACATGGTCAGACCTGTACCCCACACCCAATTCATAGCAGAATCCATAAGATCATAGAGAATTGTGAGGAACCTTAGAAGCCCTTTGGTCCAACCTCTTCATTTTTATAGATATGAATGTATCTATAGGTCTGGGAATGTTAGGTGACTTGGCCATGGTTACACAAGTAGAAAGCATAAAAAGGCATTTAGAATTGAGATTAGCATTAATCAAGACCTCTGATTTCAGAAACAATGTACCTATAGTTAGGGTTTTTTAAACTTTTCCTATTCATGACTCCTTTTTACGTGACCCCAGGTATATAGTTATGTAAAATAGGTTTACAAATCAAAAATTTACTGATAATGTCATAATTTCACAAGCCCCATATTCAGATACGAGACCCCATATCGGGCTGTGACCCACAGTTTAAGAAGCTAGGCTCCATTATACTTTAGAGGGGAGATTAGAAGGTAGGTCTCTTGATTTCTCATCCTAGATCCCAGTGACAGCATTAAATTGCCTCAAAGGAAATATAGAGGATAGAAAGGTTAGGTAAATTAATAGATAAGCATGAAGGATAGTCCATAACAGAATAAACATAAGCTGTTTGGGGTAGTGTTTGATCTCTTCATAGGAACTTTATAGGAGATGTATGGTGGGAAAATGATTTGAAGTCAGGGGACTTTGAGTAGAATCTTGGCTGACTACTAAGGCAAACTTTTGTAATCTGAGGACTGAGAGTTTCAGCTTCACATGGCACAGGCTTTCTACTCCAGAAGTCATCTTGTCATATCTGTTGTGGAGACAATTCTCACAAGGTCTCATATGGGACCTCTAAGGTAGTTCCATAGATTGAGATTTCATTTTATGATTCTTCTTCATATGCTTGATTAAGTGCTTAACAAATCCCTGTTCAATAAATGTACGAGTAAAGTTGGAGACAGCCCAATGTAGACTTTAGTCTAGTCTTCGATTCCTGGTATTTCCAACAGGTCTCTCAGTTCCAGTCATTCTCTCAGTGAAAAGCAGTAGACCACTGGGGATAGCAGCTATGGAAATCTCTGCAAATCTCCATCACTTTCTGTTCAACTAGAGGTTCATTCGTGCTCTTTCCATATTGGTTGCTTCATGATAGGAGGGAGAGGGATCACAGAAAGTTACTTTTACTTTTGGCTTAACACCTGGGTCTGGAGACAATACCAGCCAATTGCAAAGATTTAGAAATCCTGTAGGAAGTCAGAATGTAATAAGCTTTAGATCAACAGTTCATATAGCATGGAAAGTTGCCCACCTCCCAAGAGAGATTTCCTAATATACTGTAACCTCCGTCTTCCCCTTGAAACATCTTAGTTCCATGAAGCAATAAACTAGTCTGGTCTAAGTTACTCAAGTTCTTTGAAGTACTGGAGAGGCCCATAAATAAGGTGGGTACTCTGGAGGGGGGCTCATTTTGTGGGATCCCTCTACATCTCTTTGGGAGTCACATTGATTTGTAGCTGCCTCTAAGTCAATTTCCTGGAGCCTATAAATCTTTGTTCAAGTAAAACCAAAATGTCATCAATATTTATTTGATGCATTTCTTACCACTCCAGAGCAAAGGGAAACAATGTCAATTTTCCCATCAGTTCCCTCTACCCCCAGTCCAACTTGGGGGTCGGACGGGCACTAAGCCCCTGACTGCCCCAGTCCCTACAGCCCATTTTGTTGTGAACCATAAACCTTGGGTAACAAATGTACCATTTCATGGTGAGCAAGAGTGGTAACTGTCACTGGAGAAATAAAACTGAGTTATTGTTTCCAGTTTCAAAAGAACAGCAACAAGTTTAAAAAAAAACTATATGTGATCTCTGTCCTCTTTTCCCCTCAGACACCTGCACTCATCTAATGTTTCACCGAATCCTGAAAAATAAATGCATAGCTTCAGTCACTAATCCATATGGCTCCAGAGACCACTGTTACATGAGAAGTTAAACTGATGGGCTGGGCGGCATAGGGGCAGCTTAATCTTTTTTAATTCAAATCGACTGAGTCCCATGTGGCTGGGGATGATACTCTATATGCTGCAATCAGACTGACCTAGACTTCTAGTGCTCTAAATGATTAATGAAACTGCCTCCTAGTTTGTTTCTATGGTGATCAGAAACCCGACACTGACAGAGGAATCTGCCATTCACACTGAATGAACTGGGAGGGGGGAGATGGGGAGCCAGTGGCTCTGGTATGGAGGAGAAGACATCTCTTGCTTAGTACTCAGACTGTTGATTCTGAAAATGAGATACAAAGAGAATAAAACATCACTTAAGGAAAGAAATTAAAAGCTCCTAAAGATAAGGAAGGTAAATTCTCAAAGTAAAAAGTGAAAAAAAATAAAGACCATGCATAGTTCTTAACATCTAACCTATATGATTCAATTCACTAGCCAATGATTTAGACAGCTATGTGGGCTGAACACTAGGAAAGTGCTGGAAAAGAGTAGAGATCCCAGAAACACTGAATTTGCTGTTCTGGATTAACAATTCAGTTAGGCAGAGGGTTGGTTGACATCTTAGTAATTAATCACAACTTACTTACAGAGCAATTTTCTTACAATGACCATCTGAGGTATTTGCAGCAAGTGATATTCTCTCCATTTACAAAACAGGAAACTCTTTGTGTTTGACTTGCTGAGGGTTAGTTAGGTCATAAATGGTAGATGAGAAATATAAATTTAGATCTTTGCATCATGAGTCCTATACTTTATCAGTCATTCAACAGGCAACAAACATTTAATAAATGCATACCTTGTGCTTGGCACTCTGCTAATTTCTAGAGATATAGAGAAAGTAAAAAATTAGTAACAGCCTTTAAGAAGTGTATGTTCTAACATGTAAATAATTAGGTACTTAGAAGACATAAATATATACATATATACACACATATATGTGTCTGTATTTATATTTATGCACATATAAACACACATGCATACACAATAGCTGAAGGTAATTTGAATTAATAGCATTAATAGCTGAGAAGAAATCTGAGAATAGGCCTTTTGTAAAAGGTGGGCTTTGAGCTGAGTCTTGAAGGAAGCCAGGTGAAGCAGGAAAGAGGCAAATAGAGAAGACATTCTAGGCATGGAGAACAGCCAATGAAAATGACCAGTGTGAGATGGAGTGTCATGGCTCAGGAACAAATAGACCAGTGTGGCTGGCTGTTAAAGTGCATGGAGGCAAGTAAGATATGAGGAGACTGGAAAGGCAATGAGGGGTTAGGTTGTGAAGGATCTGGGAGTTGTGTGTGTGTGTGTGTGTGTGTGTGTGTGTGTGTGAGAGAGAGAGAGAGAGACAGAGAGAGAGAGAGAGAGAGAAAGAGAGAGAGAGAGAAACAAACAGACCAACAGACAGAGACAGAGAGACAGATCTATCTCTCTCTATCCATCAAGTGCCAGAGAGATCAACACATACACATGTACACTTACTGATAGACATAGTGACAGAGACAGAGATCAAGAGAGAGAGACTGGGAAAGACAGATCTAGAGAGACAGATCTCTCTTTCTCTCTCTCTCTCTCCATTGAGAGACAGATGAACAGATAATAGACTCATTGAGAGATAGATAAGCACAGACAGACACAGAGAGACAGAAAGAAAGAGAGAGAGAGAGAGAGAGAGAGAGAGAGAGAGAGAGAGAGAGAAAGAGAGAGAGAGAGAGAGAGAGAGAGAGAGAGAGAGAGAGAGAGAGAATGAGAGAATATGGTGCTTGTGTGAATGGAGAGAAAAGAATGGAGAAAGGTATACAATGCTTGCTCAAAAAGTTGCTCATAAATGTAAAAGGAGATCTAGGGTATCTACAGTTATGACTTTACAATTAATGGTCTAAAGTATGAATACAAATGATATTGGTATGAATGATATAAGTGCAGATAGATACAGGGTTCATTTTATGTCTCTCTGTCTGGCTCATGTATTCAGTTATTCAACAACCATTACTTGTCTACCATGTATGAAACCCAGGAGTAGATACTAGCAGAATACAAAGATAATTAAAACTTAGACCTTGCCTTTATGGAACACACAGTCTACCTGCCCAGGGCATGCTGTGAATGATAGCATTCACCCCTACTATGGGATTTTTCTTTCCTAGTATTTTTCCATTGGGTTGTCCAATATCCTATCCAGATCCTTTGTCTCCTAGAGAGCTGTGTAACTCAGGGATATCACTTTGGGAAGGAGAGGCCATTACTGAAACTTCCTGCTGTTGTTAATTTACACACCCATATATATATACATATACATATATGTATATATATATATATATATATTTTAAACAAAATGAGCACAAGAGTAAAGGAGTCGATATTACGGGTATCCCAAGAATAAATGTTTGTGGGGAGAGATCTATGTGGGGATGCAGAGATATTAACAACTGTTTCCTTAAATCAAGCCTTACTTAATCCTTTCCACCCCTTTCCCCACTCTCTTTATTCATTGTGTCCTGAATGAGCAAAGGCTCTCTAAGTTCTCAGGACCCCAGAGGGTGTTCTACTTACAACTGGCTGCTCCTGACAAAATTCTTTCTGATGCAATCAGCAATAACTTCTAAGCTAACCTCCTCTCTAAATTACAGCTCATCTGGCTGAGACCACTAAAGAAGCTTCCTTAAATTGAAACCTTACCTGTTGAAGCACCTAACTGGTCTTAATCATGACTGATTGCTATTTCTAATATTTGTCCAAACCACAACTCCTCATCACATCTGGTCCATTTGGATGGAAAAGGCCATGCTGATTGCTGGTAAACCCGGTCTGTTGCCAGTTCCTTACCTAAAGGCAAATGGCCTTATTTATTTCCCAAGTGCAATGGAAACTGAGTCTAAATTGGATACAGCCATCCCCATATTAATCCATTGAGAAGTTTTAGAAAAAAATAAAAATAACAACTACTTTGTTAGTTTGGTTTGGGCAAACCTCTGTCTTATCTCACTCTCCAACTGAGCTAGGTATCATGTGTATACATTTTGTCCTTGTAAGTCACAGGTGGCAAAACTTAGGTGTTGTAGGGGAAGGGAGAGGAGGGGAAGGGAACTATTTGCAGATCCATTAGAACAGATAAAAGAAGGGAGTTGAATGGAAGGACAAAGCATGTTAATCAGAGACAAGAAGGAGGCCACCTTCTCTGCCTCTCAGGTGTCAGGCAGGGGCCAGATAGCTGGTCTTTCTACAGCTAGACTCCTTTCTCGAAACTTTCTCAGCTGGAACTCCCTGCCCCCACTTCACATAGACTGTCTGAAGAGGGGGAGCAAAATCCAGAAAACTTATTCCTGTCTACCTCCCTTAACTTCAAGTCTCCCTTGGTTAATCATTTTGAAAAATGAAATAATTATTTTTAAATCCCTGTGGTTCAGGGGAGAGAATGGTAAGTCTGTAGCTAGAAAACCTGATTTTGGATCCTAGTCCGGCTGCCAACTACTTGTGGGTCCCTGAGAAAGCTACTTGCTAAGCCTCAGATTCCTAATCTGTAAAATGAGAATATTGTATTATATTATGGATAAGGCATTTCAGCTCTGAGTTTAATGAACCTATGTATAGATGATTTTAGCACTGAAAGAGAGCTTAGAAGTTTTCTTGTTCAATCTTCCTATTATGCAAACTAGGAAAAAGTAATAGTACTACTCTTACTAGTAGTTTTGAGTTATTTCCAGCATTTTTGTGAACTCATTTGGGGTTTTTTTGGGCAAAGATATAGAGTGGTTTGCCATTTCCTTCTCCAGCTCATTTTACAGATGAGGAAACCGAGACAAACAGGATTAAGTGAGTTACCTAGAGGCACACAGCTATTTTTTTGAGGTCAGACTTGAACTCAGGAAGACAAGTGTTCCTGATTCCAAGGCCACTTTCCTATCCGCTATGTGACCTAGCTGCCCCAATACTGGATGTAAAGTACTTTTAAGAGTCACATTAATGTGCATCATCATCCTCATCATCCTCATCATCATCCTTAATATTTGCTCTTTGCTTTAAGCTAAACACTTTCTATTCTATTTCTAGTCTATTTTTTCTATCCCTTCCCCACCTTTCTTTACAACCCCAACCCTTAATAGAGTACTCAGCACATAGAGATGCTTAATTAAATATCAGCTGACTGACTTTTTAACAAGGATCCATAGGATTGGGTGTCTATTTCACCCATGAGATTCTGAAATTTTTGTGGATTTTATCTAAGTCCCTAAGATAAAGTGAAGAAGGTTGGATAATATCTACATATTAAGAGGATGGCAGAATGTAAAGTGATAATTTCCACTTCTAATTTTGGGGGGCAGAAATAAGAAAGAGGACCGAACACTTAAAATTTTTGGAAAGGAAAAATTATTGGATTATAAAAAGACTTTAATAAACCAGTAATCAAATAAAGATTAATAAAGCATTTTGTTCTTCCCTACCCCAGTTCTATGTTTTGCTTCAAAATTTTGTTTATATTTTGCTATGGTCCCTACCCCCAACCCTCAAACATAATGCATTCTCCTTAAGGACAAGAATTATATTCCTAGCCCTAGTATAATTCCTGATATATAGTGTACCCTTAATAAATGAATTAAGCCAATTGTTTGCCAGATATACCAGTAAACCTATTCTCCTCATTCCATTCATGTCTATTTCAGAGAAAAGGGAAGGATTAGGCTAAGAGAGCTTGCTGGAGGGATGGATAGTTCTATTTACAATTAATAAAGAGTAGTTTCCTCAACCATTAAAACCAAAAGATCACAGTAGCACCTATCTCAGGGTTGTTAGGATCAAATGAGACATTTGTAAAGCATTTAGCACAGTGCCTAGCATATAGTAGGTGCTTAATAAATGCTTGTTTACTTCCCTTTCTTTCCCCTATTTTTGTAGAAAGGAAGTTCTTTATGAAGGAGACAAAAGAAAGCCATTTCAATCTGTCAAATGCACATTGCTCACGTTCTCACCTGGCTTTCATTGGGCCAACTGGTGGGAGGAATTTGGTCCAATTTCACAACTGGTTTAAGCCTTCTTATGGTGTATCTGCTAATTACAATCACACATATACATACACACACATACACAGAGTATGCTTTCCAGCATCACAGAAGTTCAGATGGAGCAATGATAATCACTTCATCCCCAGCAGATCCAGCAGCAGCAACTGTATAACAGCCTTGAGGATAAAGCTCCTCTTTCCCTTATGTGGGACTCCAAAAGAGTCTTAATTCTACCTATCCTACAAGGAAGAATGGGCGGTTTTATAGGATTTGATATCTCTTTTGTCTAAGACCTAGCCCTACCAGCTTCTGTGATCATGGGAGGAGACCTCAGTTTCTTTTTTTCCAATGAGTAGATATAGTGCCTTTGTCCTTAGAAAATTGCAAGAAGATTCAAGGTTATTTGAAAGGATGAACATGGAATTTTTTTGTGAGGGAAAGAGGGCCAAAGCAATTCAAGTAATTATTGTTGAATGAATGAAAAATCAACAAAAAAGCATTTATTAAGTTATTATTTCCCAATTACTGTGCTAAATGCTAGGGATGCAAAAATAAATGAGATGCTTTCTGTTCTCACATTCTAATGGGGAAGATAATGATGTGGAAAGATTCTTTTGCAGGATGGATAGAAGGGTCTGCTGGTGCTAAGGGTGGACTGCCAGAAAAATGGCTATTCCTAAATATCTTTAGGATGAATTTTCAGGTCAGATGCCAGTGCCTGGGAGCTAAGTGACAAGATAGTTAATAAGGTCTAGGTCATTCCCTATGTCACCAAGATTTTAAGTGATGACTCCATGCCTTATCTTCTCCAGCAAGAGCAGGGAAATTGGGGTACTACAGGAGAACCTGAGCTACCACTGTTGGTAAGGGAAGAAGGAACCTAAGGATTGAAGGGGAGCAGATTTGCTGGGATCCCTCCTACAGGGATGGGATGGAGAGGTCAGGATCACAAGAGGGAAAGAGAAAAGGGAGAACTGGTTGGAAAGTTGGAAGCAAAGACCTTCACAAAGTATTTGCTTCTTACTTGGCTCCCCAGATAGGTTTTGGTTCAGGAAAACCAATGAACTCAGAAGAAAGAAGAGCTATTGGTTGATTTTCCCCTCTTTCTTTTCAATTTGCCTATCTGAGCAAGCTTTTATTGGAGTTAGCCTTGAAGGAATAGAGCTTTGGTAGTGGCTGTTGGAGTTTAAGTAAGGGAATGAAAAACTGGTGTAGCTAGAGCCCATAGAAACCTGTCATAAGGAGTTTTTTTAAAGCTGCCATTGATTGACACTGGGTATATCTATGACACTGAATACTCACTCTAACAACACCAATATTTCTTGTTGACTTTAGACTTGCAAAGCATCCTTCATACATTTCCTTATTTGATACTTAGCATAACCCCTAGTCACAGTACTCCAGTTTTTATTTCCCCTATCTTACAGATGAGAAAACAGACTCAGAAATTAAGTGACTTGCCCATGGCCATATGAGGGACAAAGGTTGAATTTGAATGTAGGTTCTTCTGACTATATGATGTCTAATATGTGTGCATGTACTCAAGGCAGACTGATAGATAACAGAGAGATGAACAAGAGAAATAGAGACTATACATGCAAATAAACGTATGTACGTGTGTATGTGTGTGTGTGTACCTATAGTTATAGATAGTAACAAGCATTATTAAGCACTTACCTTGAATTAGGCACTGCACTAGGCATTAGACATATAAATAAAAAGAATAAAATAATTCCTGCTTTCAAAGAGCTCAGATTATACCCAAATACATGCATGTACACACATGTGTAAACACATGTACATGTATGCAATAGAAACCTACACAGTTCATACCCGTATGCCTATACTTGTGTGTATATAAGTATATGCATATATATGTACATATATATATATATACAATGATAATCCCAAATTTTTAATGTAGTTTCAAGTTTCCATCTATAAACATTCTTGTGATGATTGTCTGTGGGAGTTATAAAAAATGGCAGTCTTGGAAAAATTTCTCTCAGGGTTGTGGTAAGAATCATATAAGGAAATTGGATGTAGGGCTCTTTGCAAGCCCTAAAGCCGACTAGAAATATTGGCTGTTGTGAGAGTGAGTATTTAGTGGATATTTATTGAGTGAAGGAAAATGTGATGTGGCTCCGGGCTAGGTCTTCAGGACCTACAAGGTTTTTGCAGAAGAGCTGCACCAGAATAATAATTATTCTATGTGCCCTGAAGGAGAGATCTTCTGGAAAAGTGGGATTTCAGAACCTGCTAGCATTCCATCCCCCAAGAGTGCTTTCCAGGGCTCTGGCTCCCAGGGCTCAGACAGGAATAGGAGAGATTTCTTTGCCCCTAAATCTTTCTGTTATAATTGGTTATGTCATTGGGTGGCTTTCCCACCACAAGTCTGCCCACCAGTTTTAGTCCTGGGCCTTTTTCCTAATGGATATCAGGCCAGATTTTGGATAAAGAGTTGCTCCCTCGGTGGTTCTAAGGCCAGGAGTTAATCCTTAGAAGAGGCAGCCACACTATGAGCTGGATGGGTAGAACTAGAGGGCTTTAAAGTCAGAAGACCTAGATGCTTGTCCCAGTTACAACTAACTAGTTGTGTGGCTTTAGGCAAGTCTATTTCTCCGTGCCTCAGTTTTCTTATTTGCCAAAAGGGAATAATAAAACTTACCCAACCTACCTCAAAATGTTATTTTGAGGTCTGAATCAGAGTAAAGGAGGTTTAAAAAGATAAAAAAAGAATCCCAGTCATTCTAAAATTGTATGAATATTTTAAAAATTAATTTATTAATAGGCCCCAATGTTATCCACTTGTTTTCTTGGTAGTTCTTGGGTAAATTTATTTCTGATTAAAAAAAATATTAAAGAAAAAACAAAGTTCAGAGGAGACCAACCTAAAGATAGAGAGTTTAGGGAAACTAGACAGATTCGGAGAGCACGGCATGTTCTGTCTAGGAATGGAGAATGCCTGAGGGAGGATACATGAGAACTGTCTAGAAATGTGTAAAGGGATATTATACAGAGAACAGGGATCGATTATTCTCATTAGGCACTGAGGTCAGCAGCAGCAGCAGTAATGGGGTTAAGCTACAGCAGGGAAACATTTAGGTTAAATTTTCGGGGGAAAACGTCTGAAAGAAGGAGACCCAGACAGAATTGAGCGGCCTGTGGAACTGAGCCCTTGATTCAGACCCGGTGGTAACTCCTCTCATTGCCCCAGGGTCCCACAAACATAGACCTTGCCAGAAAAATCAGCCCCCCTCATTCCTATGGAGAGGCTAAACAGGGAAACACAGGCCAGGGGCCTAATGCTGGGTACCACCGTTCTTCTCCCACAGTTTTGGGGGCCTGTTCTCTCAGTTCCTACAGAGAGACAAATTTGGAGGCCGCAAGCTTTCAGAGTAGGAACAAGGCTCGATAATCATAATAACAACTCTCATGGAGTTGTTGTTATGTTGAGCATCCAGAATACTTTCCCTTGCTGCAATTCTTTGGGGTTAGTGGTATGATTATTGTGGTCTCCATTTTTCCGAAAAGGATACTGAGGCCCAAGGAAGCAAAGCAGTTTGCTAAGTGGCAAAATCAGAACTTTAGTCCATCTTCAGACATCAAATACAGGGCTCATTTGTTTTTGTTTGTTTGTTTGTTTGTTTTTTTACTATATCTTTCTCTTCTTTTTCTTTTTTTTTCTCTTTCTTACTCTCTCCTTCCCTCAATTTTCTCTCTTATATCTCTCTACTTTTTCTTGATTCCTCACTCCTCTTTCTCAGTCATGTTCTTCATAATAACCCTAAAAGGCAAGTAGCCTAAATAACATTCTTGTGACATATTAATTAAATTAAATAGATATTATATAACATGAGAAAAATAAATAATAAATTTATATTATTAATATACCAATATATAAGGAGACTGAGGCTCAGTATATTAAATGATTTGCTCCTGGATACACAGAAGACTTGGGTTCAAGTCCTGGACCTCCTGCTTAATACCCAGGTGCCCCTTGGCAAATCACGGCTTCTCTGGGCCTCAGTTTTCTCATTTGTCAAATGAAGGGATTGGACCCTTTATGATCGATTGCACAGTCCTTTCAATAGAGGTATTAATTGTTATGCTCCAGCAGAGAAGCTTGGTTCAAACGCAAAGAAATGGGGAATGCCCACATCTTCAAAGAAGACATCTATATAGATGTTTACATCTGTGTCAACACAAAAGAAGCCAGTCGTGGCCACTTTTCAATGAACTCTGAGTTTGAGATTTCTCCTTAAGTGAGCTAGAAAAAGGAAAGACTCCAGTGTGCAATCAAACACATTCCTCATATGGGACATTCAAACTGGAAAGCTCTGGACTCTATCTCTTATTTTAGGTCTCAGTGTTACACTTAACTCCCTTCTAAAGAACCCCATCATCCTGTCATAGGGCCCCTGTTCCACATGATTACAAAGTGCCTTTGCACCAGCTAACCCTGTGCCTGTGCCCCAAAATCTTCATCCCTACCTTCTAGAATACCTACCTAAGCTCTTTTATGGGAAGGACTGCTTTTCTTTTTTGTTGTTGTTTTGATTTTTTTTTTAAATCTCCAGGGCTTAGTTAGTATGGTGCTTTGGTACAGAATAAATACTTGTTGAATGATTAGTGAATTATTTATTGTTTGGAGAAGCAAGAGTTCGCCTTTTGGATTTTGTTCATATTACATTGTGAGCTCCCTGAGAACAGGGATTGTTTTTGTCTTTTTTGTGTCTTCATCACTTAGTACATAATAAGCATAGAATAAATGCTTGTTGACTTGACTTGACTGACTGTTCAGTTCATTAGGACACAGTGGCTAATTCCACAGTGTATGATTGAGGAATCAGTCAGAAAGAGGCAGACAATGGTTTTGTGTCATTCATTCTGGAGCATTGTATATAATTTCCACAGCTGGCAAATTAGAAAATTCCTGCCAAGTCATCAGAAGCATTCTGTTCTCTCTACTTGTTAGATGAACTTCTTGCATATGGGTGGACAGCATTTCCCCTTCTATTGTGGCAAAGCAGACTTTTGATTGACAGTTGCATTTAGAAGTTATAGGTGTAGTGATTTTCAAGTTCTAGTAGTACATTCTCTCAAAGATCATTTGTACATATTCCCACCTGCACTTTCTGCTCAAAAATTTATACCCTTCTTCCTGGATGTCAGGAACTTGCATGAGCAAATTGCCTGTCAAATGTAAAAAACTCCTGCTTGCAAACTCCCTGGAAGCCAGAGACTATGGGTAACTGAGACATCACCCTTCAAAATTTGGAATGACCAGTTCTCTCCTGCTCTATCGCAGAAAAATGCTCACCAGGCTGCTCTTCTGTCTCTCTGGAGAACCTTACTGGTGATCTCACTGCAGCTGAGGCTGACAGCATTATTTGGTGATCTTCCATGAAGGAGAGGTGTTGGTGTTTTGTTTTTCTCCTTCTGTTGGTGAGAAATTACCTCTCCCCAAAGTGGAGGAGATAGATCTTGGGAATGGAATAGCTTGTCAACCTTTTCCCCAGCATGTAATGAGAGCTGCTCAACATCTAATTCTGAAAACTGTAAGAAGGAAGCAAGTGGGTTGGAAAGCTATTTTGAGATCCTTATGTGTAAAGCAAATGGGTTAGACTAGATATTCTCTAAGGTCCCTTCCAGTTACATGGATTTATGAGTTTATAGTGTAATACGAAAATAAACTACATACAGAGGGGAAAAAGACCTTTTTCCAACAGGATATGGAGAATAAAAACTCAGCCAAAACTGAGGGAAGTGAGCCTCAGAGAAGTTACATGATTGGTTCACAATCATGCATTTAGGAAGTTTCCCAGACATGTCTTGAGCTTATGTCTTCTCTGCCATATTGGGCTGACTCTTTCCCCAGAATTATCCAACTCTCTTCTCTGGCAAGTCCTTTTCTCCATGAAAACTCTTCCAGTCATTTAGTCTATATTTGCTTATTCTTTTCCTAACACATTTGTTTATTTAGGGATATTCTCCCTTGTTGGAATACCTTCCCCCTACTTTCCTTCCTTCAGTTAAATTCTACCCATATTTCAGGACTCAACTCAAGATTCTCTATAGAATCTTCCTAGACATCTGAAACTCATAGAGAGCAATTATTTTGTGAATTATACCATGACCTGTGAAACATTGGGGCTATTATTTCTGGTAGTTATTTAATTCTTGAATGAATGAAAAAGCATATATTATTTTCTCTGAACCAGGTATTATGCTAAATATTGAGATACAAACCAACAAGTCAGATAGTACCTTTTCTCAAGAGTGTTTACACTTATTCTCCCTTATAGTAGGTTGATTTATTAAACTGTTGTTAATCCTAATCTGGAGCAAATTAATACTAACTAAATTCAAAAAAACATGCTAAATGGCTATTACATTCTAAGATACATAGACAATTGACCTCAAAGGTGTTTATAATTTAATAGAATTGATATGATACATACAAAGGAAAAATAGAGAAATATTAGGTGGAGAGAATGCTTTATGAATAAGTGGAATTAACTGAACTTGGCCTTGAAGAAAGAAAAGGATTTCAATAGACAGACTTGCTTGTATGCTAGGGATGAGAATTGGCTTACTAAAATATATAAAGGTGAGAAAAGATCTCATTTCACATGGGGCAGAAAAAGATCAGGGAACAGTTTGCCTGAAACATAGCGTTTTTGAAGGGGGTATAGTAAAAGAAGGTTATAAAGAGAGATTGAAATCAGTATGTAAAGGATCTTATTTGTCAAGGTAGGAAGTTTGTATTTTACTTTAGGGACAATGAGGAAAAACTGGGGGCTCTTGAGCAGAAAAGTGATTCAGAAAGATTATTTTTGTGGCTTGTGAAGGATGAATTGGAGGGAAGGAAGAGATCAGAAGTTGGTAAATGAGTTAAGGGATTTTGATATTCAAGGTGAGAAGTAACAAATAACTGAATTAATAAAAAGCCTATGGGAGTAGAAAGCAGGGAAGATATACCACTGATATTGTATAAATAAGATTTTAAAATTCTGCCTAAATCTCTCTCTCTCCCTCTCTCTCCCTCTCTCCCTCTCTCCCTCTCTCCCTCTCCCTCTCTCTCCCTCTCCCTCTCCCTCTCCCTCTCCCTCTCCCTCTCCCTCTCCCTCCCTCTCTCTCTCTCTCTCTCTCTTTCTCTCTCTCTCCCTCTCTCTCTCTCTCTCTCTCTCTCTCTCTCTCTCTCTCTCTCTCTCTCTCTCTCTCTGTGTGTGTGTGTGTGTAAGATGGCAGACTCAAAGGTAAGTCATAGATTTTTGAACCCAAAGACATTTGCACCTAAATAGAAATAGTGAAGTTGGGGAAAAGAGTAGAGAGTTTTTTTTTTAGATTTATCAGTACTTAAAAAATTACAATAACTTCTTGATATATTTCTTCCTTCCCTAAAATGGAACCCTCCCTTGTATCAATGAAGCAAAAGCTGACAAGTAGAAACTATTATCTAGGAACCTCATCTGAACATGCATTTTGGAGGGGCAAGTTTTTGGGAGATGATGCAGACTTTACATCTTAGGCTCTTATTGCCTCAAGACTAAGCAGGACCTGTCTACGAACACCAAAGTCATCAGTTTATTCAGCAAAGGACCTCTAGGACTTTTTAGATGATTCTCCTCCTGACTTCATTTCAAAGTTTTGACTGTCCTGATTTCTCATCCTTTCTATTTCTGTATGTCTACATTGGTTTTCTAAAGGTACCCCTTTGTTCAAAAAGATAATGTCTCCATTTATGACCAAGTGATGAAGAATATTCATTCATTCAGCAGGTTTATTCTGAGCACCTTGCTGTTTACTAAATAAGAATTTGAATGAGTGCACAGTCTCTGCTCCCAAGGAAGCCTATCATCTAGCAAAGGAGATGATATATATATATATATATATATATACGTTAATATTGTAGTATTTCTTTTCCTTCTATTAGGAAGGAAACAAGCATTTATTATGTGCCAAGCATTATCCTAAGTGCTTTTCAAACAGTATCTCATTTGATTCCGGTAATAATCTTGGGAGGTAGGTAGTATTATTATTTCTATTTTACAGTTAAGGAAAACAATGACTTGAGTGACTGGGCCAGAGTTACACAGCTAGTAAGTATCTGAGGCTGGATTTGAATTCAAGTCTTTATGACTCCAGACTCTGTTCTATGGACCACACTTCCTAGTCTAAAAGCTTCATCATAGTAAACTCTGTTTTATCTAATCTTTGTATCTTCTCCAGTGCCTAGAATTTTTATTGTTACCTTTTAGTCATGCGACCCCATTTGAGAGTTTATTGGCAAAAATACTGGAATGACTTACCAGTTCTTTTTCCAGGTGCAGAAACTGAGGCAAACCAGGTAAAGTGACTTGCCCAGGTTCACACAGTAAGTAATTGAGGTCACATTTAAACCCTGGAATATCAGTCTTCCTGATTTCAGGCCCAACACTCTATGTACTACACCACCTCACTGCCCTAGTGTCTTGCATAGTGCTCTGTAAACATTAATACATGTTTGTTAAATAAATGAATATTGAAAGAATGTGAATTTGTGACTTCTGTGTTATCTTGGACAAGTCATGCCCCTCTCTGAACTTCAGTTTTCTATAAAATACAGGGTTGCTAGAGTGACCGCTAAGGTTTCTTCTGATTCTAACGCTATGGTCTTATGATATTGTCACTGTGGATAATCTCTCCACTGATTATGAATCACAAACCTCTATAGTCTATTGGACTGACTTCCTGAATTTCAATAGCTAGAATTAACTGGTGATGTTTCTCTATACCTCCTTTTCCTCCTTGAGAACCATCCCATGTAGTAAAAAATATTATATTTTTAAAAAGGAATAAGACGAAGAGAAATACAATCAGCAAAATTGATCAACACATTAGATTTTCTGAAAACTATACAATGTTTCCTTCACATGGACCATTCCACCCCTGCAATGAAGTATAGGGAATTGACTTTTCATGTCTCTTCTTTGGGGCCATGCCAGTTCTTTAAAATTTCACAGCTTTCACTTTTGATTGTCTTCTTATTGTTCTTTCCAGTTACATGGCTGTAGTCATTGTGCATATTGTTCTCCTGGATATTTTGCACGAATTCATGTAAGTTTTTTTTCCTGTTTCTCTGTATTCATCAAAATCATTTTAACAAACATTAAATCCATATACTGGTACTTCTTTATCTATTTCCCATCTGATGAACATCTAATTTGTTTCCAGTTCTTAACTACTATTTTAAGTATTTTGATGTATCCATATTCTACATGGGAGAGAGAACACTTATTGGAGAGCTCAATTCAAGCAATGGAAAGGCTCTGTGTTTCTAAAGAAATAGCCACAGGGCTGAAGGATTCTTAGGTACACCAACAAGTCAGATTGGAGTATCTGGAGGTTTGGAGGGCATAGTAGCAAATCAGATGGTAATTCCTCTAGGGAGAGTATCAGTACTCCTGGCTATACACCAAAACCTCTCCTTCACATTTTTTTATTTGTGAAAGAGAATTGAATTGGCAGTCTCTGTAATGGAATAAAGTTGGTAGTCAAACCTTTGAAAACAAACTTGTTAAATAAGTTAGTTTGTCTTTAGATAATAGGCATACAGCTCATTACTGGGTTCATAGCAGATAATTTTTTATTGCTTCTCTTTTTATTGTTTTTTAAATAGTCTTTTTTCCAATTACATATAAAGACAATTTTAAACATTAACTTAGAAGAAAAATCTGACATAAATTATCTACCTCTCTATCTTTTCCCCCTTCCTAAGATGGTAAGAATTTTGATAAAGATTATATACACTTTCACAATACATATATATACATACACATGTATATGTAATTATGTAAAACATTTTCATATTAGTAATGTTATAAAAGAAGAAACATACCACAAGAAAGAAATCATGAAAAAAATAGAGAAAGTGAAAATTGTATGCTTTAATCTGTATTCAGACTCTATGAGTTCTTTCTCTGAAAGTGGATAACTTTTTCTATCATGAGTCCTTTGGAATTTTCTTGGTTAATTGCATTGCTGAGAAGAGCTAAGTCATTCATAGGTGATCATGACCCAATGATGCTATTACTGTGTACAGTGTTCTCCTGGTTCTGGTTACTTCACTTCTCATCAGTTCATTTAAGTCCAGTTTTTTTCTGAAAACTGCTTGCTTGTCATTTCTTATGGTACAAGAGTGTTCTATTACATTCATATACTACAACTCATTCAGCCATTTACCAATTGATGGAAATTATCTCACTTTCCAATTCTTTGTCACCAAAAAAAGAGCTGCTTATAAGTATTTTTGTGCATATACATCCTTTTCCTTTTGTATGAATTCTTTGGTATGTTTTTAGTTGCCTCTAATTCTTCATGGAGGTTTGCTTTGCCATTCCTTTCTCCCGTTTATTTTACAGATGAGGAAATTGACTTGCCCAGGGTCTGCTAGTGTCTAAGGCTAGATTTGAACTTATGAAGAAGAGCTTTCGCTCTTCCAGGCTAGGCAATCTATCCACTGTACTACCTAGTTGCCTAGCCTTCAAGAAACTGAGGTCATTATTATGTCAAGAGAGCTATATAAATAAGACATATGTATAAACGATTGTCAATAGGAGTTTGAGGAGGAAGGAAGTAGTATGGATTGCATTCAGGGAATTCTATAATACTTTTCAGTAATCTTAAGCTATTCCTTGAAACAAAATGTCAAATTTTTAATATGAATATTTTTTAGTGATGGTATAAGACTCAGGATCATGGAATATCACAATCTCCAAAGAATTAACATGTCAGATGACTCAATGGACAATAGAGAGGCATACAGTGAGTATGAGCAAGTTGCTTGAAATTTACCAATAATGATTTATGCATCAGAAGTGATATAAAAGCTATCTCTCCCTCTCTAGCCCTAGGAAATTTGTAATCATGAAAACAGGTAAGCCAGCCATTGAGCAAAATGAGAGAGAAAAAAATAGACTTCCTGGAGGACAGCCCTGATCACAGAATACAAAAAGACCTAGAAGAAGGTCTCCCATTGTTTGGGTAGGTCCTTTATGGGGGGGTCATAGAGAATTAGAGAGGATGATAAAGTATGATAGTTCATGATCTTCACCATTGATGGACATCCCTAAAATCATTGACATAGATTATCTCCTCCAAGAAAACCCAGCCCTATCCTCCAACACAATCCTTGATCGATTCTTCCCTGTTATTAATAAACTAGGTAATGATGGAATTATAAGAGATTCCATGCTTTTCCTAACCTGTCCCACCAAGTCCACATATTGAAAAAGTATCTCGGTCCCATTTTCTAGGTCCTATGAAAGATTACAAACTTTGTCTTCAGAATACCTGATTGGACTTTTAATAGGTTGTTTTTTTTAACTTCAATGTCATTTTCCAATAATACCTCTTTCTTCCAATATTGCCTTCTTGTAGCAAAGAAACAATTAAAAAATAGTCCAATACCCATATCTAAAAAGGTATGATGAATCACCCCAGTTTTCATTAATCTCGGGGCCTTCCTTCTGAGACTGTCCCCGATTTATCCTGTTTATAAACCTTTGTTTTACATATTATCTCCTCCATTAGACTGTGAGCTCAGTTACTTTTGACTTTCTTTTTATCCCCAGGGCTTAGCACATATTAGGCACTTAATAAATAGTAGTTGACTGACAGATTGACTGATAATAGTCAGCTTCCTTGTTACTGAAGGGAGGAGGTATATTTTCTAGAGTAACACTTTTCAATCTCTTCTACCTTTCTCTGTCTTTCCTTATTTCCTCTTTGCCTTTTCATTTCTTCATTTCTTGGAAGAACAGGGAGCTGAGAGAATAGTATCTTGGACAAGACTGAGCGGAAGAATCAGGGCTGCTGCTGACTCTGGGAGAAGGGGCAAGATGAATGAAGGGAGGGCAGAAGAGGGCACTTCAGGGCTGTAATAGGGAGAAGATTGATGGACTTTGAGGCCTCCTTCTTCCTGCCTCACCAAACTGAGCTGCTCAGAACAAGATATTTGAATGAAAGGGAGAAAGGGATGACATACACCTGGTGTTGCCAGTGTTCCAAAGTGTTCCATCTAGGTCTTGCATTAAACATTTAAAACTCTATGATCACCCCCATGCACACCAACCTCTATCCTCTTGTTTTTTCCCTTAGAAATGGGATATTCTTGCCTTCTGAAATCTATGAGCTGAAGCTCAACAAACCTAAAAGGGAT
>JAJPUD010005604.1:132552-153963 GCA_023553655.1 Myrmecobius fasciatus
TGAAGAAGGCATTGTATACTGGGGCAAACATTGGGGTTAGCATTAAAAAGTTCAGGACAGAATCCTGCTTGTGAAATGTATTACCTGTGCTTCTCTAGCAAAGTCACTACCTTCTTAGGACCTCAGAATCCTCATGTACTAAATGGAAGAGTTGAAAATGATGACTTCTGAAGTCTTTTTTCACATCTCAACCTATGAATGTTTGTGCTGCAATGGACTTACCTGAGGAAGTTATAGAGTAAAAGACATCCTTTATGCCCTTAAGAGCTTATGATCTAGTTGGAGAACATATGTCCTGAATCTTCAAAAAGATAATGAAAATATAGTGGAAACAAATAATAGGGAAAACATGGTAAGAGTGGAAGTTAGGAAACCTTAGTTTTAGATCTTGCTCTGTCATATAACTTTTTCAAGTCACTATAACTTCTCCAGATTTTGTTTGTTCATTTTTCAAATGAGGTAGTTGGATTAGGTGATCTCTACAGCGCCTTCCAATCCTGAGGTTCCATGAGTTTAATGTAAGGCATTCTCTGCTCAGTGTCACGAAGGCAAATACACTAAACATTCATTGAGTTCATCAGCAAGGGAAATTCGCTGTGGGCAGCAATACTAACTCAGTCTGGACAGACAGAATGGGGAGAATTGGAAGGAGAGAGAATGATTCCCAGGGAGCCTAGGCTTCTGGCCACTGATTGCTGGGTGTTAGTTTGATTTAGCTAATGGACTGAAAACATTTTGATGGCTCTAGGCTTCTTGGGAGTGTGCAGACAGATGCCATCGCTAAAGCTGCTCTGGTTCAGGCCCCCACACCATTCCTATCCAGCCCAGGGTCTGATGTGCACGTGGGGTGTGATGCCCTTCTCCAGATTGCAGACATATTGGGTCCCAGTAAGTAGCTCTGACAGGGCTCAGCTGTTCTCCTAGCAAGAAGGCTGTTTTCTTTTAAAAAGCAGATGTTGATTACAATAAGGTATGAAGAGAAAAGTGCAATTTAAGTAAGCTTTTAAATCACTTCTCATGAAGAGAGACTCACAAAGAATATGTTTTAAAAAACTCCACCTCATCTGTGATCTGTACTGACAGTCAGTTGATGAAACAGCCCCAGAATGTCTGGTATAGTGTCTTTAGGACAAAGAGTTTTTCCTCAATGCTTTCTCAAGCATAAATCTACACCCTAAAAGCAATAAAGAGCTGTGAAAACCCCTAAGCCCTTAGTAAGACTTAGTGGTCTTGTAAAGTCAAGGGAGTGAGGAACTCCGGGCTACAGTGGGGGAAAAAACAAAAAAAAATGTTTTAAAGAAGAAATTGGAAAGAGATGAAAAGTAATCACCAGACAAGAATTGTTAAAGCTGGAAGAGATCTCAAGGAGCACCTCGCTCAATTTTCTCTCTTTATATGGAGAGAAAGTGAGACTTAGTAAGGTGAAGAAATTTGCCCTTGTTCACCCAGTTAGTTAGGAACAGGGGCAGTCTGGTAGAGCAAAAATATATCTTGCCTTAACAGTAGCATAGGAGGCCTCAGTTCTAGTCCAGGCTTTGTCTTAATTAGCTACCCAATGTAATTAGGTAATGGCTTATTTCTTGACTCCTGAACTGATAGGGCTATCCACATCAAAGTAAGTTAATGGCAGGGAACCCAATTATTAATCATGTACTATATGTAAGATACTGTGCTAGGTCCTAAAAATCCAAAGACAACAATGGAATTGGTTCCTGCTTGACAGACTTTATATAATTTTTATTTATTTTATTTTTAACTTATGGACTAAACCAAACATTTCCATAACATAGTATAATTAAAAAATAATTGAACATGAAACTTCAAATCCATTAGATACAATTTTCTATTCCCTGTAAATATATACAACAAAACTTTTGTAAATTTCTCCCTCTACCTTTTTTCCCTTTCCTTCCGAGCAGATTAGCTAAAACAATTGAAAGGGAAGTGATAAATGTTGGAAAGGATGTGGAAAAATTGGGACACTAATTCATTGTTGATAGAATTGTGAACTGATCCAGACATTTTGGAGAGTAATCCGGAATTATGCCCAAAGAGTCTTGGGACAGCTAGATGGTACAGTGGATAAAGCTCCAGCTATAGGGTCAGAAGGACCTGAGTTCAAACCCAGCCTCAGATACTTAACACTTAGCTGTGTGACCCTAGGCAAGTCACTTAACCCCAATTGCCTCTCAAAAAAAAAGAATTATTGACCTCTTTATACCCTTTGATTTAACAATACTACTACTTGGATATCCTGCCATCTAGGGGAAGGGTGGGGAGGGGGGGAAATTTGTAACAGAAAGCTTTATAAGGGTTAATGTTGAAGAATTACCCATAAATATGTTTTGCAAAAAAACAAACAAACAAACAAAAAAAAAACAATACTACTACTACTAGGTCTATTTTCAAAGATGATTAAGGGAAAAGGAAAAGAACCTACATGTTCTAAAATGTTTATAGTAGCTCTGTGGTGTCAAAGAACTTGAAATTTATATTCTACTGGAACCTAAGACAGCTCAGGATGTGACTGGTAGGATATATCAAAGGTATGTGCTGGACCCAGCTAATTGTTCAATTTTCAGCGTGAGCATTCACACCTTGAAAATTGGCAAAGGCCATATATCGAAACTTGATTTATCATTTTTGTTGATTGTCTAAGCTTAAGAAAGTGAAGGAGAAATGCTAATGAATTAAATTAAGCTTAAAATTGTGTCCCATGCACATTTTTTGGATGGCTAGTTACTAAACATTAATCAGCACTGTCCTGGCTATGTCATTTTTTTCCTAGAAGCTATTCCAATAACAAGGGGATTTTATAGGATCACAGATTCTCAGTCATCAAATCCATCCTCTATTTTCATTTTATTGATAGGAAGAAATGCGTTCTAAGAAGATTAAATGGCATATAAGGCCTAAAAGGCAGAGCTGAGATCCAAATTCAGGTCCAAACCAAACAAACAGTTCTTCCACTGAACTCTTCCACTAGCAGAATGAGAATCTGGTCCCTCTGAGCCTGAGGATTGTCAGGTAGGAAGCAGTTCTATGTTGTATGAGCAAGGCATGCACCAAGCTGGGGCACACATGGGAAGTTATACCCCAGGGGCAGTAATTAGTCACAGAGTATAAAATATAAACACAAGCACTTCATGCTGCTGGTGATTGAGTCTGGCTAAAGGAGTTTTGCACAAGCAGAATGTGAAGTATATAATTTGGTTTCTGTGTAAGTAGCATTACAGCCCAAGACTTTGCATGGAAATACAGGCAGAAACAAAACAAAAATCTAATGTGATTCTCATTTGCTTTGAGAGGTATAGTATTCCAAATGAGGGAAGTGGTAATCCCAATGTCAGGGTCCATCCTGGTCAGATCACATCTGGAGTATTCTGTTCATTTTTGAGCAAAACATTTTAGGAGAGACATTGACAAGGAGAGTTTCCAGAAGGGGTTGACTAAGATGATGAGAGACCTCAAGATTATCTCATGAGAGGATCAGTCGAAGGAATGAGCAATGTTTGGACTAGAGAACAGAAAACATAGGGGAGTCATGAAGGCATGAGTTTAAATATTTAAAGGCTTGACATACAAAAGAGGGATTGAGATGTGTCTGGCTCAGCCCCCAAGGACAGAATGATAAGCAATAAGTGGGAGTTGCAGAGACAAATTTGGGCTTGATGTAAGGAAACACCTGTTAAGTAGAACAGCTGTTGAAAATGTAATGGGATGTCTTAGGAGGAAAAACCCTTAGGAGGTTTTCATGAAGTGGTAGATGGCCAGTTGTTTGGACTTTTTGTAGAAAAGATGTCATAGAGACATGGTTTGCCTCTGAGACCCCTTTCAACACAGATTCTGTGATTCTATGAGACACAGTCTGTAGCACTATTCTATAGTGTATGGCACAGGCTAGCTATTAGGCATTGTGAGTGGGTAGTACTTTAGTTAGCTAATATTCATATGGGACTATGTAGGTAGAGACTAAAGCTCAACCAGGTGGAAGTGGGAGTGGACTGATGTCTCAGTTAATTAACCCTCATTAGGGCATCTGACATTGAAAGTAACTGGTGAATTTGTCTTCAAACCCCAAAGTATTCATTAGGAACTCCAAAAAAGATCAATATCCATATATATGTACATATATATATATATATACACTCAATTCAATCATATCAACAGATATTTGTTCCTATGTTCTTGATGCTGGGAATAGAAAGTAAAAAATGAAAAAAGCTCTGACTTCAAGGAAATTATATTTTATTGGGGATTGTAACATAATATTAATTATATTAGTTGCATTTATATGGAACTTTGGGGCAGCCAGGTGGCACCATAGTGCTTGGAGCGCCAAGCCTGGAGTTAGGAAGGCTCATCTTCCTGAGTTCAAATCTGGTCTCAGTCAGACACTCACTAGCTGTATGATCCTGAGCAAGTCACTTAACTCTGCCACATTTTCCTCATCCGTAAAAGGATCTGGAGAAGGAAATAGCAAAGTACTCCAGGATTTCTACCAAGGAAATCTCAAATAAGGTCACAGATTATAGGACACAACCGAGAAACGACAACAAAAAGACAACTTTGAGGTTTTCAAAATGCTTTACAAATATCATTTCATTTTGTCCTTACAACAACTTTGTGAGGCAAGTGCTATTATTATCCCAGCTTTATAGATGAAGAAACAGGTAAAATAAGTTGCCCAGGATCAGCTAGTAAGTGCCTGAGGCTGGATTTGAACTCATATCTTTATTACTCCAGGCCCAATGCTCTAATAATTGTACTACCTGACAACATGTGCACAGATAAGTATAATACTAGGAAAATTGAAAAGGGAAAAAACATCTATATATGGAAAATAAAAAGCTTCATGGAAGAGGAGGCACCTAGGGTGAGCCTTGAAGGATGCTAAGAAGCAGAAATAGGGAAGATGTACAGGTCACTAGTTTATATTCCACTGAGGTGGAAGATGGGAGTATTGAGTTCAGGAAGCAGTTTGATTAGAGTATAGACTTTCAAAAGGGGGATATTTTGAGATAAGTTTGGAAAGAGAGCTGGGAGCTAGATAAAGGAAGACATTAAATGCCAAGGCAAGGAATTTCTATTTTTATCTTGTAGGCCATGGGAGCCACTGAAGGTTTTAGAGCAAGTGAGTGATGGAGTCACACCTGTGTCTTAGAATGTGTATTTATGCAAGTGTAAAAGGGGAAAAAATAAGAGACTGGAAACAGACATTGATTAGAAAGTCATTACAGAGGTTGTTATTTAGCCTTCATTCTTGAAGAGGATAATGATATCAAGTAAGTGTTGCCATGATATGCAAATGAATTGGATTGAAGTGAGGAAGGGCTGTGCAAACTCACCTGCCTCATTTTCCCCTGAGTTCAATGGCCAGATATAGATCAGGATGTCTGGAAATGGCCTTGGATGAAAATTTACCTTTTTAAGCCAAGGTCTTCAACAGGTCTCAGTTTGACTGAGGTTGCACCCATTTAGTGATTAAGGCTAGGTAGTAATTGAGGCAAAGAATCTCCTTTCTCACCTATTCCAAAAAAATCTGAATAAATAAAGGAATGAATCTGGGAAGGGAAGACCTTCAGGGTTTCTGGGCAAAGTGAAAATGACTGCTATTTACAGTAGTCTAGGAAAGGAATGTCAAGTGATTATAAAGAGAATGTGATGGAATAAATGTAGAAAAGACAAAATTTGGCAATTGTTTGGTCACAGAAGAGTAAAGGATAGAGGAGAATCAGTGATGACTTAGAATTATGAACATGGATGACCATGAGGATGAAATTGTCTTCGACAGAAATGAGGGATTTGGCAGGAAGGAGTTTGGAGTGTAAGAGTTGGGGAGAGGGAGGGAATGAGTCCATCAAATTTGAGATGTTGATGGGTCACTTAGGAGATATCCAGCCAACAAGTGATCACAAGAGACTAGAATTCAGGAGAGATATTAGGGCTGGATATATACATTTGAAATCTTGTGTAGAGATACTACTTGAAACTTTTAAAGCCACTTTGGGAGAGGAAAAAGGAGATCTCAGTATATAATCCTGGGGAGAATAAGAAGGAATGGTGAGAAAAATGGAAGGAACAGGAGGCACCTTTGTAAAAGAAGCCAATGAAAGAGAGAGTGATGAAAGACAAAGGTCTCAATGGCACACACAGAGAATGATCTTGGCAATGGGAAGGACCACTTCTATGGATACGGGAGTAAAGAAGCCAGGAGATTGAATGAAGATGTAGAAGGATTTTTGACCTGTGGAATAAGGCAGCTTAAAACTTAGAGCCTTGATTTTTTTTCAAGAAGAAGGTAAACACATTTGTTGAAGGGGGTGGAATTCAGGTATTGAAAGCAGGATAGAAGTTTTAGAACAACTGTTGAGGGGGAATGGGAAGGGAATAATTCAAGGAAGAAAGACTAACAAGATTTCTGAGCAGCAGTGAGGGAACAGTACAAATGGGGTAACATGAATTTGTATTGGACTCAGCCTACAGAGATGTAACTTGTTCCAAGAGCATCCAGAAGCTCAGGAACATCAGCAGAGAAGACAGATGGTGGTGTTGGGGTGATTCAAGGCTAAGGATTTATAGGACATGTATATTAGTAGGACCAGTGGCTGTTGTGGTAGGGCATGGGAGTGAAGGGTAGAGGTATTAATTTGAATTGATTAGAAATACATAGAATTAAAACTGTTAAAGGAAGAAAGTGAAGGCCAGAGCAGGGGTGAATGGACTAGAAAAAAGGGAGGTGAGGTGGATGGGATGGAAATACTTGTAGTAATAGTGAGGATAAAGAATAAGTAAAGAAGTGAGGAAAGGGTAGAATTGGAAGGATAGCTAGTTATAATCAGAGAGAGAAACCTCAAAGTTCAAAGTCAAGAAAGTATCTGGGTTATTGATAAGATCACTTACCTAGGTAACTGAGGTTGATGGAAAATGGGAGTCAGTGGAATTGAGAAAACTGGTTAACTGAAAGGCCAGGGTGTTTGAAGGAACATCAGTAGAAGGAACATCGATGTGTCCCAGTATGAGGGCAGGGGTTGAGGTAGAGAGAAAAGTACTATTGACCTTGAAGAAAGAGGGAAATTGCCTATGAGGGTGGTAGATTACAGCAGCAAAATCTGGATCAAGTGATGATGTTGATAGGTGGAATAAGCCTCACACACTTACTTATTATACCTATATTTTTATTTATCATTATTTAATATTATTATTATATTAGAATATATGATCATTATTAATAATTATTATTAAGTAATATAGGCAAAAGGAAAATCAGGAAATATGGTGACCAAAGAATACACCATCTCTTTTTCCAGGCCCAGTGAATTGGGGGATATGAAGGATCACACACATACACACATATACATTCACATGTGCACACACACATATGCATATACAAATATATATACACACATACACATACTATATGGAATATTGCAAAGGTGAACTCTCGCTCCCCTTTTTAATCTTGATAGTATAACTAAGTGAGGAACACATCTCAATCAATCCATTAGCCTTAAGACCAAGAATAGTCTTTGAAAGCCTGTTGTTCCAATTATCTGGGAAAGATTTTGTTTTAACATCTGAATCCAAGGCTGAAGTTGAGACTCATCTTTCCCCCTAGGTGGTATCACCTGAAGGAGGTTTAAATTTCTGCATTATCCTCTTTCCAGCTGACTAGGGGACATTAAGATGGGACCCAAATAGCTTAACAAAATCCCCCAGCTAATTGGAATAGGTCTCTTGATGGATATCATTTCACTTGTTTGATGAGTTTCAAAGATTTTTCTCACTTAATCTTAAAGACCATGATTAATTGCTTGATTGATTATAACTATACTCACCTAGACAAGCTATCAAGGTTAAAATTGGATAGAGATGATTCCAATCCCATCTTTCAATAATCATATTTTTTGTCTTTGATTATTTAAAAATAATTGTTTTTTCTAGTTATACATGTATATTAACTTTTAAAATATACATTTCTTTATGAATCATGTTGGGAGAGAAAAATCAGGATAAAAGGAAAAAACCACGAGAGAAAAAAAAGTGAATATAGCACATGTTAATTTACATCCAATTTCTTTATGGGTACAGATGACATTTTCTATCCAAAGGTTATTGGGATTGCCTTGGATCACCAAACCATGGAGAAGAACCCAGTCTTTCACAGTTGATCATCACACAATCTTGCTGTTACTGTGGATAATATACATAATATATCATACTATGTATGATAATAATACTGTGTATTCCTAGTTCTGTTTGTTTTGTTAAGCATCAGTTCAAATCTTTCCAGGCCTTTGTAAAATAAGCTTGTTCTTCATTTTTTATAGAACAGTAATATTCCATTACTTTCATATATCATAACAGCCATTGCCCACATGATGGACATCTACTCATTTTCCAATTCTTTGCCACCACAATACTCACATTTATATTACTCACACATTAATACTCTTCTAACATTGATGCTGATAATGCCATTCATGTAGCATTAAAAGGTACCACTTACATAGAATTTTAGGTTTGGCTGCTCTGGTTTCTATTTTTCCTTTTTCTAGAATTATAGTCAGCTTGAGACAGTATGATTTCAAGACTAGATGTTCCACAGCACACAGTAGTCGCTGGCTCATGATTTCACTCAGTGAAACTAAATTCATTTATTTTTTCCTGGAGGCTAAAGAAACATCATTTCATCCTTTCAAATACTATATTTGAACTTTTCCTTTTGATGTTACAGTTATGGAATATCCTTATTAGGGCAATTCTAGATAGAGGAGTAAACTTCAAAAAATATGACCTGGATAGTGATATAGGGGGAAAACTTGGGTGAAATTCCTTTACTGGCCAAATTGGATTTTGAAATATTACAGGCTTAATGGTAGGAAAATATATGTGATAAATGCTGAGTATCTCACAGACCCATAGATTCAGTGGGAGTGAGGATGGGCAAGGAGGTTCAGGGTCTCTTACTCCAAAAATGAATTTAGAACAAATTGGGGAGAACTAAATACCAGCTTATGCTATTCCAGGGAAGTTAATTAAATACCCTTTTGTTATCGTTCAATTGTGTACAACTCTTCATGACTGTATTTGAGGTTTTCTTTGCAAAGATACTGGAGTAGTTTGCCATTTCCTTTCCCAGCTCATTTTACAGATGGGGAAACCAATGGAAACAGAATTAAGTGAGTTTCCTGGGATTATAAAGCTAATAAATGTCTGAGGTCAGATTTGAACTCAGAAAAGATGAGTCTTCTTTACTCTGGACCTGATGCTCTATTCACATAGCACTCAGAAACCCTATTATCTATATTGGGTGGGAAATGGAAAAATAAAGGTGTTTTAGGTGCTGGGGCCTAGAAAAGGGTTTTATGGCTGTGCTTTTAGAGTTGGATCATATGCACAGAAGTAGTGGTTAAATCTATAGGTTATTAAGGAGGTCATTAAGAAGTGTCTATACTAGTGGAGAGGAACAGCATCTCTATTTTAAAGATTAGGAAACTAAGGCCCAAAGCTGTTAAGGGACTTATGCAAGATCATGTAGATGACCAATGTAAGTGGTAAAGCTAGGGTTTTAACTCATGTTTTGTGAAGTCAGTACCAGCCCTCTCTCCTACCTTGCCTTCATCTAAAAGTGTGCTCTGAAAGAATACCCCTTTCTGTATGATTGGAAACAGCATCTTGTGCCTGAACTCCAAAGCTCCTTACTCACAGTTATTTCTATTCTCTCAGTAGCACCCAACTCAGAGAGCCAAAAGAGGAATTCATAATTGCATAACAAAGTTGATAAGGAGAGTAGCAAACTGAATGATACCTTTAAGATGCTTCAAGCAAGAATCCTACAAGTAAGGCTTACTAAGCCCAGAACTCTTATTATCCCACCACTTCAACTGGTGAAGAGTGGAAGGAACCCAAACAGGTGTAGTCTTACCTTTCAGAATGAAGGCTTACTCACCACAGCCATCTGAAGTGGGTTTGACAAAATGTTTTAGATGACCCTGATAACAGATAGATAGATGAAAACCAGCTGTTATGGAACCCTGAGCTTGGTGGGGAGCTATGGAGAACCATACCTGGCCAGGTGAAGTGAAGATCAGTGCCCCAAAGGAAGTAAGCCTTGTGGAGAGCAACGTTTTTTTTTTTTTTGAAAACTTTAATAGTATTTTATGTGGAATATATGTGTCCAATTATGTGTAAAAATAGTTTTCAACATTCATTAAGATTTTGAATTCTAATTTTTTTCCTCCCTCCCTTACAGCAAGCAATCTGATACTGGTTATACATGCACACTCATTTAAACCATATTTCCATATTAAACATGTTGTAAAAGAAAAATCAGAACAAAAGGGAAAAACCATGAGAAAGAAAGTCAATAAACAAAAAAGGTGAAAATACTATGCTTCAATCCACATTCAGTCTCCATAGTTTTCTCTCCGGATGCAGATGGTATATTCTAGCCCAAGTTTATTGAAATTGTCTTGGATCAATGTAAGAAAAGTTAAGTCTGTCATAGTTGATCATCACAAAATCTTGCTGTTACTGTATACAATGTTCTCTTGGTTCTGTTCAATTTACTTAGCATTAGTTCATTTAACTCTTTCCAGGCTTTTCTGTAATCAGCCTGCTTATCATTTCTTATAGAACAATAATATTCCATTACATTCATATACCACAACTTATTCAGCCATTCCCCAATTGATGGGCATCTACTCAATTTCCAATTCCTTGACACCACAAAAAGAGCTGCAACAAACATTTTTGCACATGTAGGTCAGAGAGCAATATCGTAATCACTGCTCCATCAATAATGTCACCCCTTTATCAATATACCCTAAACTCATTTGTTCATTATGTGTACATAAAGTAACCTATCTTCAGGTTCAGTTTTCCCAAGAGGGTATGTGTATTTGTGGAAAGGTGGATTCAATGGTTATGGAGGTAATATTCTGTTGTTACTTTTATTATTGAGCTATTTCATTAATATCTTTGTTTTGTTAAAAAAGAAGAAGAAGAAGAAAATTGCAAGAGAGAGAATTAAAATCACTCCCTGAGTAATGGCTCTAGGATTCAGCAGTAAAATCTGTTACCTATCTCCTACAGAAGCTACATAGTTATTAGAATGCTGGGAGTCTGGAAGACCTGAGTTCAAATTCAACTTCAAGCACTAAATTAGCTATGAGACCTGAACAAGTCATTTGTTCTGTCTCAGTTTCCTCATCTGTAAAATGGGGATAATAATAGTACCTACCTCCCAGGGTTGTCAAGAAGATCAAGTGATATATTTGTAAAATGCTTAGCAGAATACTTAGAAGATGCTATGTAAATACTAGCTATTGTAATTACTATTAATAATAATTCTGTTTCTATGCTTATTCTTTGAAGTAACAATAGTCATAATCAAAACAAAGATGGCTTATTTTTAAAAATCTATCAAAAGGCAAAGTTGCTAAGATCTCACAGCAGCAGGCAGCCCCTCCCTGTGGGTTGCTATAGGAGTTAACAAAGCATTTAAAAGATAGATGAATGTGCTTTTTAATTGCTCCAGGATGCATTAACATAAATCTGAATAATAAGTAAGTCAATTTAGCCAAGTGGTGGTTTATTTAATTTAAAATAATAATATTTCTCCCTTAAAATATGTTGATATAGCTGTTCTATGTAGTAGGAAGTGATTAAGAAAAAGCACACGAATACCTTATATAGCTCTGGGAAAATGAGCTGAACAAAGTGGAAAATGAAATACCTCAAAGTTATTAACTCGACAATGTTAGTATCACCACAATGGTACTACGTTAGCCTGTGATTGATTGACAAGAGGGCACAGGCACAGATTGCATAGGATAGATCTGGATGGATCACATCAATGAGATCATTGATCCTTTGAAGTGCAGTGTCTAAAAATGAAGTAGAATCAGAAAGAGGCCTCTAGGAAGATGGGCAGATCTTCTAATGACAATTCAGATAAAGACATGAGGATCATCCAAGGTAAAAACATCTGAGGAAAGGTACCAATAAAATTATGTTTTAAAAAGAAAGAATCAACCCCTGAGGATTACCCTAGATCCCTGAGAAAAGAGGTGGTCTTTCTGGAGACCCTTATGGAGACCCAATACATCAACATGAGTAGAAATTAGGAAAGTGAGCCCAGATTGGGTGCTACATTCATAATTTATTTTTCTGCAAATTTCAGCATTCAAATTGTTCACATATGAAAGATGACATATTTCCCATTCTTCAAAAGTTAATTTATTCTTTTCCCTATACACAATATTTTCCCCCTGCCCCCTTAAGTCATCAAACTGCTTACATATAGCAACTACAAATAACAACAATAACATTTATATAGTACTTACTATATGCCAGGCACTGTGCTAAGGATTTTACAGTTATCCCATTTGATCCTCATAACAATCTTGGGAGGTAGGTGCTGTTATTATTCCCATTTTACAGAAGTGAAACTGAGGAAAATGGAGAATAAATGACTTGCTCAGGGACACACTAATAAATGTTTGAGGTTGTATTTGAACTCGGGTTTTTTTGTCTACAGACTCAGACCACTGTGCCACCTACCCATCCTAGAGGAAAATATCTTTTACAAGGTGAAAAAGACATCAGCAAACAGATGAATTCTTGGGACAGTATATGTCACTGCTTTCTGGGCAGTAGCCTATGAGCAGAGGGTTACAAAAGAAATAAGATTAATCTGGAGTGCTGTTCTTTATGGTGCCATGAAAGTTCTTTGTGAGCATGGCTTTGCTTTTTACACAGTCCATAATTAGCAAAGTATTGTAGTGGTTAGAGCACTAAATCTTGATTCAGGAAGATATGAGTTCAAATCTGTCCTCAGATACTTGCTGTGTGACCCTGGACAAATCTGCCTCAGTTTCTTCACTTGTAAAATTGGGGTCATGATAGCATCTACCTTCCAGCATTGCTGAAAGGATCAAATGAAAGAATATTTGTAAAGCCCTTTGCATAGTGTCTGGCACATAGTAGGCCCTTAAAAATGTTTGTTTTCATCTTTGATAATACATGTCAGTATTTGTCAAACTCTCTGATCTACATTTAGCAGATTCCATTCTTCCTCCCCGTCCCCTATCTTTTTTCTTTAAATGAGGACATTTGCCTTTTGCCAATCTTGCAGTAGAGATGCACTGTCCTCCATAATCTTTCAAATATCACTGACAATGACAATGATTCAGCAGTCACATCTGCCAGTTCTTTCTGTACCTGAGGATAGAGTTCACCCAGGCCAGGTGACTTGAATTCATCAAGGTCAGCTAAAGCTCTTCATATCACCTTACTGATCTTGGGTATCAACTCCCTATTAGTCATTTTGGCTCTGTCCTTACCATTTTAAAGGTCATTCTCTTTGGCAGAGGAAACAAGCAAAACAAAAAATTAGTAGCTTGCTTCTCTCTGAAATCAGTTATTGTCATCCTATCCTCCCCGAGCAGCTGCCCTAGCCTTCTGTGATGTTCCTTTTCATCCCAGTTAAAGCCCACTCCCCCAATGTTCTTTTTATTGTCCTAAGATTCACTCACCAGTTCACCCTGAGCTTTCCCTCTCCTTATCATCCCATGGGATTTTTCCATGCTTTTCTATTCCTCCTTAGTTATCTGCTCTTGTTTCTATCATCTGTATGCATCTTAATAAAAGAAAAAACAACTAAGTCAGTTGATAAATTCTCTGAGTGTTCACATTGGTCTCTTTAAGCAAACTATTTTTCTTCCTCATGAAAATTATTTTCTTTCTCATTTAATTTCTCTGAACCTAAGTTTTTATATCGGTAAAACAAGATAATAATGCCTATAGTGCCTGCTATGGTGTTTGAATAAGATGATACGTATGAATTGTTTTGCAGGCTCTAAGGTACTATACAGGGGACTTCAAAAAAAGTCTTAGTAGAGTTTTAAGCTGTAAAAGCTCTGTTATTACACAAGGTTCTTTCTAGTTCTAAAAGTCTAAGAGAAGAAACAGTATATGAGCAATAACTGTTTGTTGAGTCAATGATAAATGAGTGAATCCAGGACCAAATTTTAGTTACCCTCAATAACTTTCCCCAAGTCAAGTCAACAATCATTTATTAAGTACTTACTACATATGCTTGATACTGTGTTAGGCACTGAAGATACAAAGAAAGACAAAAGCACAATTCATGCTTTCACTATCTCTGAACTAACTCAAAATTCTTTCTCTTGAAAAATCAGCAAAAAACATTGTCTTCATTAGAGTCTGAATTCTACAGCTTGTTAAATATGTTTAGTTATGATGAACCCTATCTTGTGATCTCAAATTGCTTTTAAAATGGCTCTTCCACTTACTCAGCTCTTCTGAAGGAAATATTTAGCTAATTCCTAAATAGATGAGAGGATACTGGAGACATGGGGGAGAAGATTCAGGGCTGTAGATTTTATTGTTCAGTCATGAGTGATCCTTCATGGCCCCATTTAGGGTTTTATTGGCAAAGATACTGGAGGGTTTTCTGTGTCCTCCAGATCATTTTACAGACAAGGAAACTGAGAGAAACAGGGTTAAGTGACTTGCCCAGGGTCACATAGCCAATAAGTAGCTGAGGTCAGATTTGAATTCACAAAGTAAAGTCTTCCTCACTCCAAGTTCAGTGTTCTATCCACTGTACCACCTAACAAAACATTTATATTGTAACTCCGAGACTCGTCCTGAGGGCCATTGTCATAGCTATGACAGTCACTGTCTATTTAGGAAATAGCAAAAATAAAGGATGCTGAAAATATACTACAAAATAACAAGTCATTTAAAAATTAATAAGCTTTTCAAAGATTTGCTCTCTACTCACATGTTACAATGGGGGTTTGGGTCTGAAGAAGGAATTCACATCACAGCTTAGTCATAGTATTTAGTTTTCCACTGGAAAGCATCTCACTTTTTAAATGTCAAATACAGAAATTGTCCTTTCTGTCCCCTGCCTGTAATGTTCAATAAATGAAAAAAATGGACATACATAAGAATAAACTAACAGCCTAAATTTTTTTTCCTAATTCTTAATGATGTTTTCTCAGGGGAATTTAGCTCTGCTCTATTTAAAACACACTCCTGAGCCCTAAGAAGCTTCTCCTCCATCCCCATGGACTTGCAGCTGTGCAATGTTTCTTCACTGCCTGATTACAATTTGGCAGTAGTTTCTGAATAATTTACAAATTTTGGATTTCTATGCACCCAACGCACATGTGTTTGCAGCCAAACAGACTTGAAAGAATATGCAAATTGTACTTTTATGTCAAAAATGAATAACTACAGTTTGGTGGAGAAAAGGGCTGAATGTCACTCTCTTGTTTTTGTTTAGACTAATCTGTATGATGTCTGCCCCACATCACATTATATCAACATTTTCTCAGGTATATTAGACATAAATGTTTATAGCTGGAGATATTGGATGCCAAATTGGCAAGTATTAAAAATGATCCTTAGAGTATTTTCTTTGGGTTCCACACAAATATCCCAGAGAAACATTCGGTCCAATTAAACTGCCAAGGTAACATTGTTCTGTGCACAGACAAATCCATGGGTGGCTCTGAGATCCTATCTAGTAAAAACTTCCACTTGAAGGCAATAGCAGAAAAGATAGGCAGTATTGTACTCCCCAAATACTAGGTAGCTAGCCTATTAAAGATGTGCTTCCAAAGGGGTCCAAGTGCTAAAACGTGGAAGAAATAATTCCAGTCTTTTGTATAGCTCATCAATAATTCAGACATTATACTTGAAATTGTCTATTGTCCTACTGTTTTGTACCAAAGGGAACCAACATTAGGCTTTTTTTTTTTTATCAGGATATGTCAAGCTTTCTTCAAAAGTTCAGTCTTTGATTCAAGGTTCACATTATTTTCCAGGAAAATGCAGGCATTGATCATGAAAGTTCCAGCCAGCTTGGGCTCATTTCTGGGACAAGTCAAGAATCTCCTTCCTAGTAGTTTCAGATTCTGGATAAATTTCTGTCTCTCATTTCTCCAGTTGAAGTTTTTTCCTTTCAGTCAAGGGAAAAATTCTTGTACTAACCACATCATTCTAGTCTTTTTTTTTTTAAATGAAAAACTTCCTGGATTTTAAGGACTCCTAGGGGGTGTTAAAGAAAAGACAGATGCTGTTTGCATTGTATTAGTTTCTAGACAGCAACCTTGATGATATTTGGCAAGTGGGCACAGTTGTTTGATCATGATGCCTGCAGATGAATGCAGAAAAATTTGCATTTTAAATAAATTACTTTTGAAGGTCATAGTACACTGTACATAATGAATATTTAATTATATTTAAATAGAATAATAACTTAGTTTATATAATATATTGCTGTTTGCAAATTGTTCTACATACATTATTTCAGCTGTTCCCCATAAGCTTACCAGTTCAGTGTTATTGGTATTATCATTCCCATTTTATAGGGGAGGAAAAGTGAGGTTAAAAGATATTAAATGACTTTTCCAAGATCACTAAGATAATATGTCAGAGGCTAATGTAATGTTGTTATTGGGCATATTATCTACCCAAGGTAGTTTTCAATTAAAAAATCTTTCATTAGCATCAACATTGAACAAAAATGTGGCATGTTTTTAAGACAAAAGGTCAGCTATCTAGATCACTATGGAAAGAAACATTGCTGAGTGAGGATGAGAGAATTCTTACATTAGCTTTTCTGAAAAATATTAGTAATAACAGTACTCTGATTTCATACAAGCTTGACAATTTTGTAGCTCTTCTCAGACCCAAGGCCCAGACCTGGATCCAAATTCTGTATCTGTTACTTACTGAATGATGAATATAGGTCCATCACTTATCCCTCTGGTCTTTGATTGTCTTATGTTTGTAAATGAGGTATTTGGATTAGATAATCTTTAAGGTCCTTTGCAGCTTTAAACCCATGATTCTATGCTAAAAATGTTAAATTTTTAAAGTCTCAGAATGTTTTATGAATGAAATCATTAAAGAATCTACATATTTGGACTAGCGAATATAATAAAAATGACAATACTACCCAAACTAATTTACTTATTTAGTGCCATACCAATCAAACTCCCAAGAAATTATTTTACAGATCTAGAAAAAATAGTAGCAAAGTTCATTTGGAAAAACAAAAGGTCAAGAATTTCAAGGGGATTAATGAAAAAAAAGGCTGACGATGGTGGACTTGCTGTACCAGATCTAAAACTATATTATAAAGCAGCGGTCATCAAAACCATTTGGTACTGGCTAAGAAATAGAGTAGTCGATCAGTGGAATAGGATAGAATCACAAGACAAACTAGGCAATAACTATAGCAATTTAGTTTTTGATAAACCCAAAGACCCCAGCTTTTGGGATAAGTATTCACTATTTGACAAAAACTGCTGGGAAAACTGGAAACTAGTGTGGAAGAAATTAGGGCTTGACCCACATCTAACACCACATACCAAGATAAGATCTAAATGGGTTCATGATCTGGATATAAAGAGTGATACTATAAGTAAATTAGAGGAATGTAATATAGTTTACCTCTCAGACCTATGGAGATGGAATAAATTTATGTCCAAAGAAGAACTGGAACTCTTAATTGAAAACCAGATAGATAACTTTGACTATATTAAGTTAAAAAGTGTTTGTACAAACAAAATCAATGCAGACAGGATTAGGAGGGAAGCAATAAATTGGGAAATCATCTTTACATTTAAGGGTTCTGATAAAGGTCTCATCTCTAAAATATATAGAGAATTGTCTCATATTTATAAAAATTCAAGCCATTCTCCAATCAATAAATGGTCAAAGGATATGAACAGACAATTTTCAGAGGATGAACTTAAAACTATTTATAATCATATGAAAAGGTGCTTCATATCACTATTGATCAGAGAAATGCAAATCAAGACAACCCTGAGATACCACTTCACACCTGTCAGATTGGCTAAAATGACAGGAAAAGTTAATGATGAATGTTGGAGGGGTTGTGGGAGGGCTGGGACACTGATGCATTGTTGGTGGAGCTGTGAACGGATACAGCCATTCTGGAGAACAATTTGGAGCTATGCTCAAAAAGTTATCAAACTGTGTATACCCTTTGACCCAGCAGCATTTCTATTGGGCTTATATCCCAAAGAAATCATAAAGGAAGGAAAAGGCCCCACATGTGCAAGAGTGTTTGTGGCAACCCTTTTTGTGGTGGCTAGAAACTGGAAATTGAATAGATGCCCTTCAATTGGAGAATGGCTGAATAAATTATGGTATATGAATATTATGGAATATTATTGTTCTGTGAGAAATGACCAGCAAGATGATTTCAGAGAGGCCTGGAAAGACTTACATGAACTGATGCTGAGTAAAATGAGCAGAACCAGGAGATCATTATACACAACAACAACAGTACTATATGACGATCATTTCTGATGGACATGGCTCTCTTCAACAATGAAATGTTTCAAACCACCTCCAATTGTTCACTGAAGAAAGCCATATACACCCAGAGAGAGGGATGTGAAATGTGGACCACAACATATCATTCTCATACTCCTTGATTGATGTTTGCTTACATTGTGTTTCCTTTATCTGATATATCGTTTGTGTAGACAAGATTTTTCTTGCACAACAATGACAAGTTTGGAAATATGTATACATATATTCGATTTACCAATATTTTAACATAATTAACATGTAGTGGATATCCTGCCATCTAGGGGAGAGGTGGGGAGTTGGGGGAAAAATTTGTAATGGAAAGCTATGTAAGGGGTATTGTTGAAGAATTACCCACACATATGTTATGCAAATAAAATTAAAAAAAAATTTAAAAAAAATTAATAAAATTAAAAAAAATTTAAAAAAAGAATCTACATATTTTTCAATTTCACATCTTTTCAAAAATAGACTGTCAAGCCAAGAGAACTGATAAATAAATAAGAAAAGACAAAGATGTTAACCATATTCTTTATAGAATGTAAATAAAAACAGTAATATGAGGAGTGTGAGCAAAAGATACAAATTTAAATAAAGGCTATATCATAATGTCCTGAACAACTAGTGAATCAAAGAATGCAACTTAGAAAAAACAAAAAAAAAGTATGTAAGGGAGCATAATAGTGAGATAATTTACCATTTTGTGTGTAATTTCTGAATAGAATCACAGGCTATTCTGGGCTTTCTTCAAATCTCAGCTTCAGAAAAGGAATCCATCTTAAAACATCCAAACTTTTTCTAAATCTTTACCCATACCAACATTAATCACACGAATAAGAATTAGTAGATGATAGATTTTTTTTCATATAAAAGTGGAAGTAAAACAGTGAGCAATGCAGATGGGGCAAAGGGGAGACAGCTTATTTAGAAGGCAAGAAGCTAGTGACTTGCGCTTCTGGATGTAGAGGCAAGTATCAATTTCTTCTGAGCTCAACTCTCTCCCAAAAGGAAAAGAGATTATCAATGAGCTTAACAGAAATACAAGATTTAAGCCCGTTTCCCTTTAACAGACAAGGGAAGGGAAATACTTAATGCTCTCTGGCTGCTCTACAAATCTCACCAGTGTATAGTTATTAGTTTTTTGCTCAGTGGACATGGAAGAAGTAGAAAAGCAACCTCTGCTCCAATTCTCCACTGTCTGCTCATAGCTGCTTAATAGCAAACAAGAAGGGGAGCCAATACCCAGAAATTGGGTATCCTGCTTTCCCATTTATATTATGGGCAATAGCAAGAATACCAGTATTTTAACCTTAAGGTTTTTTTTCTTTTGGTCCCAGAAATTCTCCAAAACAGAAATCAAAATATGAACATATTACCAACTGGTGAACTCTGGGAGAGTTTCTGTTAGAGTATCACTTTGAGGTGTATACTTGCAGTATATCTATATAAAAATTACGTGAGAATGATCTGCATACACCCTGAAGGGATCCTTGAGCAGTATATTCAAAGGGAGCAGGCCGACTTTCACAAGTAGTGTTCTATAATAAACCACATGAGATAATATTTATTATGCATTTTGCACAGTACTTGGCACATGGTAAGCACCTAATAAGTACTCATTTCCTCCTTCCTCATCACCATTCTTTATCATTACATACCTTACCAAAAAATACACATAATGTAAGATCTCATTGTTCTTAAAGACAGCAACAAAATGTTTACCCACACATACTTAAAACTAATACAAAAATATTCCAAACACATAACAGCATATTTAATTTTTTCAACAATCTTTTTGTTTGTTTATAACATTCATTAAGAAATTATTTTCAAACTCTCTCCCTTCCATCCCTCCTTTATCCATTGAATAATCAAGTGATATATCAATTATATATGTGGTCATATAAAGCATATTCCATATTAGCCATGTTGTAAAAAAAATAAAAAGCATGATAGAGGTATGCTTCAATATGCACTCAAAGTTTATCAGTTCTCCCTCTGGAGATGGATAGTATTTTCTATCATGGGCCCTTTGGAATTGTCTTCAATCAGGGTATTCAGAGTTTTTTATATTTGATCATTGTTACAATACTGCTGTTACTGTGTATAGTTGCATACTTTACTCTGTTTCAGTTCATATGGGTTTTGCTGGTTGTTTATTTCTGTAACTAGCTCATAATTTCTTGTAGCATAAGAGTATTCCATCACAATCATATACTACAACTTCTTCAGCCATTTCCAATTAATAGGCATCTCCTCAATTCCCAATTCTTTGTCACCATAAAAACGAGCTGCTGTAAATATTTTTGTACATGTAGGTACTTTCCCATTTTCTTTTATCTCTTTGAAATATAGACTTAGTAGAGTTAGTAGAGGTATTGCTGAATCAAAGGGTATGCACAATTTTATGCCCTTTTGATCATAGTTCCAAACTGCTTTCCAGAATGGTCAGATTACTTCACAACTCTAACAACAGTTCATTAGTGCCCCTATTTTTCCACATCCCCTCTAGAATTTGTCATTTCCCTTTTCTGTTATGCTAGCCAATCTGCTAGATATAAGATGATACCTTAAGAGTTGTTTTAATTTGCATTTCTCTAATCAATAGTGATCAAGAACTATTTTCACATGGCTATTATTAATAACTTTGATTTCTTTTTCTGAAAAACCACCTGTTCATATCCTTTTGCTATTTATCAATTGGGGAATGGTTCATATGTCTTTAAAAAAAAATTTAGCTTAGTTCCCTATACATTTGAGGACTGAAGCCTTTATCAGAGAAATTTGCTTTGAAGGCCTTCATAGCTCCCAGTGCATTTATTTTATAATTTCTTTTTCTATTTTTTGACAAAATATAGAAATGATGATAAATTATGTGGGTTTATTTTATATCCTGTAATTTAAAATTTAAAAATTTTAAATTGTTAATTGTTTCAATTAATTTTTTTTTACTAAACCTTTTTATTTGTATAACATATGTATGGGTAGTTCCTCAGCATTGATCTTTTTTTTTTTTTTTTTTTT
>JAJPUD010005605.1:0-41695 GCA_023553655.1 Myrmecobius fasciatus
ATCCAACTTTTATCTTGCAGATATGGAAAGGGTGCTCAAGAAAGGCAAAGGACTTGTCCAAGATCATCCAGTTAACTCTGTACCAGAGGCCAGATTTGAACCCATAAAACAATGTCTTTGAATGCCAAATCCAGGGCTATTTCCACTGTATGGTACACTCAAAAACCAGTCCTTCACATATAAACTTAAACATTCATACACAGCCTAGCACACCAGACTCATTTCCTTCCCTTCAAACACCTTCTCAAATACACTCATTCAACTACTTTTCTTTCTTATAATTGAAGTTACACAACACATTCATACATATAGCATGGCAAAGTGAGATGGATACTGATTTGGGGGCCACCCGAGTCGAGTTCAAAACCAGCCTCAGCTACTGGCTAGCTGTAGGACCTTGGACAAGCCATTTTATCTTTTTAGGACCTCAGTTTGTTCTTTACAACTCTAAATTCTATAAGCCCTGACTCAGCTACTCCCTAATTGTGTGATCTTGAGCAAATCGGTTTGCTTTTGAAAGTTGTCCCTCAATTTCCTCTTCTGTAAGACATAGATAATACTATTTGAGATCTTTACCTTACAGGGCTGCTGGGAGCAAAAGCACTTTGGAAATTGGAAAAGCCTTTGTTCCTTTCTGAGACTCTATTTCCCTTTCTGTAAATTAGGAGTAAGGATACTGGCACACTCTATTCCACAAAGCAATTGTGAGGGCGGTGCTTTTTAGAAAGACAGACTCAGAGAAATGGAAATTGCTATGGCACTCAGAGTTTCCCGGCTGCCCAGGCTCTGGCTTGTAGAGATGCCTGTCCAGATGTTATCTGGAGGAGCTTACATAAATTCAATTCTCGGGTGATTGGGAAAGGCCACAGCTGCTGGGATGGCCATGTAACCTAGTGTTATCACTTTGCTCAAAGAGCCTGCTTGGATACTGGGTAATGGATGACCTAGGGACCTGCTTGGCCCTCAGTTGGGGCTACTGGGCCAAGATATACAGACATTCCACAGCTCCAGCATCCCCTCCCCCAACTTCCCCCATTACCCCCCCCTCAATCCCCTAACAGACTCCCCCCCCCCCCTCCTATTCCATGAACTGTTGGAGATAGGATGGGAAGGAGAACTGAAGGCAATCTCTTCCTCCCAGCAAAATGCAAATGAAATCTTATGAATTTCAAAGGCAATGTTGGGGCCCAGTTCCCCCAACCAATCTAGGATCTTAGGTCTTACTGACTCCAGGGGCAAGATCTAGGGCACAGATTCTTTCCATGTGCAGAAATCTAGAGGAGATCATGAAATCCAGCTCCTTCCTTCCAAACTGTGACTAGGAAGTTGTGGGCAAAATTTAGTATAGGGAATGGGTGGGTTTCATTGCACCTGCTTCTTAGCTCTCCTAGGGGATGTAAAAACTGCATTATTTCTCTTGGCATTAAATGTGGTTCATGGAAACATATCCTAGTCTCTCCAATCTCAGCACATACCTGGGACAACTTGGCTCTAGAGGAACTAATGCACCCACTCTTCTCCGTGCAACATGCTCTGGGTATAAATTCTCTGCCTGCTCATTATCTCCAAACTCCCTAATAGCTATGGACTAAACAAGAGCCAGAGAAGTACAACCAATCCTCAGAGAATTGAGACCCTCCAAAGTGTCCCATTTTCCATGAGTAGAAATTGGTTAAAAGGAACAATTCCTTGCCTCATATATAATCTAGAGGAAAAACATGTCTATAAAAGGTCCTATGTATTGCTCATCTTCAACTCAACTCCCTGGATATATAGAGAAAAAGCATATGCTACCATCTCTGTGGTAGGACAAAACCCCAGAGCCCTTGCCCCCAGCTCTACTTTTGCTAGAGTGGAGAAAAATCAATTTTGCCCAATGTCAGATTGGTGATAACGCTGGGTTTGAACCCAGGTTGGTTAACTCTGAATCATAGATCTAGAGGTAGAAGGGATCTCAGAGTTGGTCAATGTTTAACACCCTGCTCTTTGTGGGTGGGAAATGTATTCATGATACACTTCAAAATTTAATCTAGATTATTAATTTTCTTTAACATTTTCTTAAGCCTACGCAATAACTTTCTCCCCAATAAATCAAACCTTATTATGTAATATTTTTGCTTTGCCATGTGTAAATGCCCACACTGGATATTTAACAATCGACTCTCCAACCCATCTGAGCTGGCTCTAGTAAACCCTGCCTCACTAACCCTATAGTTCAATGTTCTCATTTTTCACTTACGGAAACTCAAACCTAGAGACATTAAGTGACTTACTCAAAGTCCCATTGGTAAGGGATCAGTAAAAGAAGTATTTGAATCCAGATTGTCTGATTCCAGAGCCAGGATTTCCCCCTGTACTAAATGGCTTTGATAAAGTCATTTTTCAAAGAAAGGGGTGGAGTTCCATTGTACCTTCGGTAACATTCTACAGGTTTCCAACTTTCCTTTCGATTGGATTACAAAAATCATAGAATTTAAAGCTGATTATTAAAGGCTTATTCTCTTCCTGCCCTCCCCTGAAGGGACTTAAGAGACCATCTTCTGAGCCAGGGATTCTTAATCTGGGGTCTTCTAACTTGTTTTTTTTCTTCTTAATATTTTAATAACTGTTATTTCCCTAGATTTGATTTCCTTTGTAATCCTATGGATTTTATTTTATGTATTGGAAAAATTATGATCCTGGGAAGGGGTTCATGAACTTCAGTAGATTTCCTTCTATTCTAGTCCAATATCCTCAATTTACAGAAACAGAAACTGAAGCTCAACAAGCAGAGGACTTGCTAGACTTCCCTACTTCTTGAACCTCAGTCTTACACCTGGAGCTTCCTGAGCTTTCCTGGGACCTGGGCGACTGCAGCACCTTGGTCACAGATCACACTATTCCTTTCTGTCTCCTCAATGTATTTCTCATTTAATAACTGCATCAGAGTATCTGTATTGGTATCTTATTCCCTGACTACACCCAGAGGTCTGGGAGGGCAGGGACTGTCTCCTGTCTTAGAAGGTGGCCTGGATCTAAAGCCAGGCTGAGCCCCATTCAAAACTACTTCTTAGAAGTGTGCTTTTGGGTAAGTGAGAAACTTTGGGGTTTCAGTTTCCTTACAGTGGGCTAATTAAAGGATCCCATATTTAGAGCTGGAAAGTACCTGAGAGAAATCTAGTCCAACACCCCAATTTTATAGAAGAGGATCTAAGATACAGAGAGATTGTGACTTATCTGAGGTCATACCTAAAGTAAGCTAGAGGGATTTGAACTAAGGTCTTCTGATTCCAAATCAAGCCCTCTTTCCACTGTAACCTTGAAACTCAGGGTTTGTATACAGCTGGTACTTAATACTTTAATATACTTTAATACGATTTCTGAGAAGTATGATCAGGAGTAAATTAGGAGGGCTTCCTGGAGGAGGTGAAACCCTGAAAATTTTGAATGAAGGGAAAAGAAGGGAAAAGACGGAGTGGAGAGCAGATAGAACCCCCACCTTACAGAGGCAAAGATTTATGGGTTAATGTTTTGGTTTGGGGGTGTGCAGGGAGAGAAGAAAGAGGTGTCTTGCTCGGAGCACTCCCTGTCCTGGCAAGTGCCAGCCCCGGGAGAAAGTGGGTGAGGCCCCCAGAATGGGGCTGGCTGCCTGCCACCTTAATCGGTTTACCAGGAGGTAAGACCCGGCCATTCTGTCTGTCAAGTTGACTTTGCAGACTCTTTGCAAACAGGGTTAAAGTCAAGTGTGCCTGTAATCCCGGTGATCCTTCCCTGGCACCTGGACCCAGACCTCGGAGGGCCAAGAGCCCGGCGTTGCTCCCCCCTCCCCTTTCCCTTCTCCCCTCTTGCCAGGGATGTTTATAGGCCCATGAGGGTGGGTTTGTATAGAGCCTGCTGGGCCTGTTTAGCTGGGAGGCCAATTAGTGGTGTAAAAGCTACCAGGCAATTAGCCTCTAATGACTCTAAGCCCTTGGCTGGGGCTGCTTCTGCCCCAAGAGGCCCAGGCCAGTCCCAGGAGGGCTGGGCCAGGCAGGGGAGGCAGCTGCAGTGTGTACCAGATTTCCTTTGCCTATGGTTGGACTGGCTGGCTGCGAAAGTCCTTCCTAACTCTCCCGTTCTGAGATTCTACAAGAAAAAGCGTTGGATACAAAGTCAGGAGACCTCAGTTCACATCCCACAAGGCTCTTCACCTTTCTGGGCCTCAGTTATTCTGTCTATAAAATGGGGATAACTACTCTCCACTGTTGCAAGGACTGCTTTGTAATCTAAAGTGTTGTAAAGTAATGAGTCTCCTTATTACACTAGACCAGACAAATTGCCTCCTCCCAGGAGGCCACTGCCTCTGTCCTCTGCCTTCTCCAATCTACCCTTCACCCTGACGGGGCCAGAACTGGACCTCCCCTGCTAGTGCCCACTGAGTCAAGTCTTTATTCCTTTATTCCGCCATGATCCGAAGCCATCCTGCTTATCCAGCTTCATCCCCCCTTGCTCTCATCCAGCAAAAGGGATGGCTTTGTTTCTTTCCCAAGCCCTTAGCCCACTCCCACCTTCCATCTACTTTCCTTCCCTCATCTGCCCAATTTCTGCCTATTATTTAAAGCCTCTAACACCAGAACTAGAGATTTGTTTATTGAGTCATTTATATACTCATGGATGAAGCGCCTACTGTATACAGAGTACTGGTTTCTGCTTTTGTTCACTCGACACAAACCCTGAAAACATTTTTCTCTATTATTAGAGAGAAGCTCAAAGCAAAGGTAATGGGGAAGCCACTGATACCCATTGAGGAGGGTGTGGGAAGGGCTGAGCAATTGGAGAGGGGCAATTCAATAGACAAAAAGGGGTAGACCCATAATTGAGTTTAGTAGATGTTTAATAATTGTTTGGGGAAATGAATTTGTCAAATCCTATGATTCTACTATTTTTGGGTCTTTCTTCCAGGAAAGGAGAAATACTTTGCTGAAATTCAATTTATTGGCACTCGAGCCCTCAGAAAGACCTCTGGGAGCCAAGACCCTGGAAAGTCAATTTTTCCCAGGCCTGCTTTGGATGTGTTGGGGCCTCTGGGTCCGGGTTATCTTCTTAGCTTCTGTCTTACTTCACTGCCTGGGATCAAAGAGAGACTTATCAACTCCCTAAGAGAGGCTCTGGCCGGCCGGTTTCCCAGGGACTGGGGCATTTGCCAGCCTTGATGCTGAGGCAGGTCTGTACCCCCAAAGCTTTCTTTCTGCCCTCCTCCCCTTGGGCCTTATCTCCTTTCCCTGCTCTGCATACTATCTGCTCCAGCTGAGTCAGTGTAGTCTTCTCATTGATCTGGAAACCCAGCATCTTTGTTCCTGATCCCAACCTCCTTTATTTTCCCCCTTTCCCCCCAAAGGCTTCCCTTGTCCTCTTTGATTAGAATCTTCTCAATTGGTCAAGGGCCTGTGTGAGTTCCATCTTCTCTAGGCAGTTTCCTCTGACCAAGCCGGCCCCTCTCCACCATGGAAAATGAGGATTGGATTCCATTCTTTCTTGCCATATTCTCTTTCTAATCCACGTGGATGAGTTCCCCAGGACAAAACCTGCTTTTCCTCTGTCTCTCTGAGATTGTCAGTCGATGAACATTTATTGAGCACCTAATATGAGTCAGGTACTGGAGATATAATTACAAAACTGAGCCCATTCCCTGACCTAAGGGAGCTAATATCCTACAAATGTATTTTTGAAATATAAACACAAAAAGGGAGCAGTAACATCTAAGGTGATCTGGGAAAAGGCCTTGAATCAATTGATCAATCAATTAACAAGCATTTGTTGAGCACTTACTAAGAGCTAGACACTTAAGGATCAAAAGGACAAGCATGGTCACATGTATTAACTGATATCATATTGCTTGCCTTCTCAGTGAGTCGAGGAGGGACTCGAAAGAGGAAAGGAATTTGGAATTCAAAATTTATTTTTTTTAAATGAATGTTTAAGATAAATAAATAAAAAATTAAAAAAAAATTTTTACCACTTACATGTGAAAATAATTTATAACATTCATTTTTTAAAAAAATGTTGAAATTCCAAATTCTCTCCCTTCTTGAATCATTTAGCAATTTGATATACAAATAAATTTATTATTAAAAAAATAAAGCATGGAAAAATTCATACTCAATTTTGTTGGTAGGGAGAGAAGACAACATGAAGATATTTCAATATATTCAAAATAAACATAGTTTGAATCAAAAGCTACCTTGGCCTCTCAGCTGCTTTTCCCAGCAAGGTTTTGAGCAGACGGTCTTTGTCCTAAAGACACTAGGCAGCAAGTGAACTCCTAAAGAGAGAAGCCTTTGAGCTGAGCTGTGAGAGATGGGAGATAATAGAAAAATCATTCCAGGCAGAGGTGAGGATATGAGTTAAGACATGAAGAGGAAACATCTGGGATGTATTTGGGGATGAGGGATGTAATAATCACTCTTTAAAGTGTGCACTTTACTGAGACCCTTTACCAAAGCCTGGAGAGATACTGAGAGAATTATGACTCCTGTTTTATAGCTGAGGAAACTGAGGTTCAAACAGTGAAGTGATTTGCCCCCTAAAGTTATACACAAATAGGGGAGGATTTGAACTCAGGTTGTCCTGATTCCAAGAAAAGTTCTCTGTCCATAACAGGGTGTTGCCTCTCTAGTTGAGCTGGAATAGGAAAAAAAGTGAGGCAGTGTAATACATTAAAGAGATCACTCTGTTTGGAAGCAGAGCCCTGGGTTCAAATCCTGCCTGTGTACTTATTTGCTTTATGACCTTTGGAAATCCCTTAACTTGAGCCATCCTTTCTTCTTCTGAAAAATGGGCTGGCTCTGCCTACCAACCATTTTCATTTGTGCCGATTAAATGAAATAACTGTTTGTAAAACAGTTATAGCAACCCTACATGATGTACTTTGACAGCATAGGAGGATGGAAGGCACTACTAATGGAATTAAGAGAACTGAGTTCAAATCAATGCAACACTTTGCAGTTACAGAGATGATTCAGATTGACTTCTTTATCTTAAAGAAAAATAAGCCCATTGTTAGGGTGCAAAGAGATGCTCTGAGTTTGAATCCAGCTGTGCTAGACACTTGGGCAAGGCTGAGCCACATTTAAAATGGGAGGTTAATCATGTTTACACTATGGTATGGGAGGCAGAGAGATGTGGGCTCAGCTTCCATCTCACACACTCATTTGCTGTGTGTGGCCATAGGCAAATTGCTCAGTCTCCCAGAGCCTCAGCATTCTTATCTGTAAAATGGGGATAATAATACTTAGCTCTCAGGGTTGTTGTGAGAGTAAAATGAGATAATGTATAAATTTAATCATAATCTAAGATGGTTGTTTTGCAAGAAAAGAACTATTAAATCTTGAAGTCCTCTGGAAATGTGAGTTATGGTTATTTCTAAGGTGGGAGAAGGAGGTTAGACCAATGGATTCCCTCCCTTAAAGGAAACTTCAGCAGCTTCTTGAAGAAGTCTTGCAGGCTGGGGCCTGCCTAACCGGGGGCCTCTCCCAGCTCTGGGGAAGAGATTGAGATCTGTCCTACTTTCCTCTCCACCAGGCTTTGACAAGCTGCTTCCTGCCACCCACCCCCTTACCCCTTCCCCCCATCCTGGGGGCACAGGTGACCCATTTTCAAAAACAGAGGGCCCTGCCCTACCCAGGGAGAAGTCATCTTTCACTAGATGTACCTAAGACTGTGCTCTGAACTGACTGGATGAAGAAGAAGAGGATAGGGTTGAAAGGAAGAAAGAAACCTTATTCTAATATCTTCCCAGTTACTTCACCAGATGTATGGTCTCCATCAAGTCACTATTTATGGACCTCAGTCTTTTTCCCTCCCTCCTTCCCTCCTTTCCTCCCTTATTCTTTTCCTCTATCCTTCTCTCCTTTTTTTCATTTCTCCCTCCTTCCTTCCTTCCTTCCCTCTCTTTCTCTCTCTCTCTTCTTTCCCTTCCTTCCTTCCTTCATTTAACATCAGTTATGTGTCAAAAACTGTTACACACTGAGAATATAAAGACAATATGAAATAGTCCCTCCCTTCTAGAAGCTTACATTCTACTTTAGGGAGAAACAAGGACATAGGTTAACTGATAAATCATATATATATATATGCATATATATATATATATATGTATATATACACTAAGTAAAGTGGATGAGGTGAGCCACTTACAGCTGGGGAGATCCTAAATGGCCTTGCTAGAAAGTTGTCTTTAGGCTGAGCCTTCCTCCTTGGAAAAAATGGAAATGATGGTCTTTATGAAGCTCTAATAAGCAGGAAAGCATAATCAACAAAATACTTCATAATTTCCAAAGTCCTGAGATTTCATTCAGGTGGATCCTCCTTTCACTGAAGCCCATTGCAGTCCCTCTGAGCTTGAGTGGATGAGCCGCTGAGGCTGCTGGAGACAACTCCCTATTTAGTGGTCAACAGTTCTGGTCATGAGGCTCTTCACCTGGAGCTAAGCTGGCCCTCAGACAGTCACTGTCCCTGGCAGCTCTCTGAAGTGGGAAAAACTACAGACTGGGAGCCAGAGGAAATGAGTGTAAGCCTTGCTCCATGGGTTTGACAAGCAGTATAGCCTCGATTTCTTCCTTTGTAAAATGAGCAAGTCCTTTCTCAGCTTACTTGTATTATCTTTTCATCCTACTGGCAAAATCTTCAAGACCATAAAGTCCTATGGGCCAAGATAAAGCATCAGAAGAGGGTGACTGAATGAAGAGGAATTCTTGAATGGAAAACACAAACGAATGTGCTGCATCAATATAAGGGAGTGTTACTCTTTTTTAATTAAATTTTCATTTTTAATTAAGGATTTAGTACTTGTCAACTAAAATGCATTTTTATGTATAATAAAAACCCAAAAAAGGGGTTGTTAGAAGCTGAGTTTCTGTTGTGTGTATGTGAATAATATGTATATATATATATATACACATACATATAAATATATGCTAAATTTGATCTAGTGATTTAATTTAATATAATGCTGAATTTAACTTTCTGTCTAGCCTTCTCCTCAACTCAGAATTCACAGGTTTGCTGGTTGGGTATCCAAAGGGTTGACTGCACTCTTGGGTTCAAAAGTACTCTGTGGGCAGCTAGGTGGCGCAGTGGTTAGAGCACCAGCCCTGAAGTCAGGAAGACCTGAGTTCAAATCGGGTCTCAGACACTTAACATTCCCTAGCTGTGTGACTCTGGGCAAGTCACTTAACCCCAATTGCCTCAGCAAAAAAGCAAAAAAAAAAAAAAAGTACTCTGTGAGATTGTATACCTAAAACTACTCATGAGCCCCTATAGGACAGCTGACTTTAATAGTCAGGCAATAGATACAATTAACTCAAAACAAAGGCACCGCTTAAGATAATAGAGTCAGAATGGTAATTACAAAATATTGCCCCATTGACTTGAGGAATATTTTCTCCCAAATGTACATAAAATCCATGGGAAGATAGAACATAAACTTAATAATGTACACTGGCACTACATAATAATAATAGCTAACATTTATGTAATGCCAGCTGTATACCAGGCAATGTGCTAATTTACTTTACAATTAGTATCCCTTTTTTTTTTTTTTTTTTTTTTGCTGAGGCAATTGAGGTTAAGTGACTTGCCCAGGGCCACACAGCTAGGAAATATTAAGTGTCTGAAACCAGATTTGAACTCAGGTCCTCCTGACTTCAGGGCTGGTGCTCTATCCACTGCACCAAGTAGCTGCCCCCATTAGTATCACATTTGATCCTCACAATAATCCTGCAAAATGTATATTAGGTCACATTTGAACTCGGGTCTCTCCTGACTCTGGCCAGGACAGAAATTTGACCATCCTTTCTCTTTTTCTGGTGTCCTTAAATTGCTTTTCTTGGATGCAGTATCTCAGCTGAGAGAGTCTATGTTCCTTGAAGTTGTTTCCTTCACCCACCCATCCCTTATCTCTTTGTTTATATCTTTCTCCTGTATGTGGAGTCTCTTTATTGGGTGGGTGTCTCTGATGCAAGATACCACAGCTGATGTAGAAATGAAGAGATAAAAATCCCCTGACCCCCACAGTTGCTCTCTGGCAGGGGTCAGAGCCACACTTTCCACCTTGAAGGCACCTCCTCTACTGTCACTCTTAATATTTTAAAGAAGTGCGGTCAATCTTATGGAAAGTCTGCAAGACAGCTACTTTTCTAATTTGATCAGGGCCAACTCTGTTATACTTTTTAAAGGGATAATAAGTCAAACTCAACCTTATACTGAACTTTAACCTATTAATTGCTCTTTACCTCTGTTATCTACTCCTTGCTTTCTGGGATTACATCTAGGCTGGAAAGACAGAAATTAACTTCCCCTTTAACCTATTGTTCTTACCCCCAAATATATAGTTGAAAAAATGCTGTATTTGTTTGTGTCCCCTTTCCCCCTTTTTAGTTTATTTGATTTTTTTTGTTGTTGTTCCTTTAAAGAATGTTTGCTTATTTTATAGATCTATCATTACCCATCAACCTCCCCACCCATTCGTAATAAATATGTATTATCCAGCAAAACAAATCAACATTACGATTTAAATAGGTTAGATGAAAAGAATTAAAACAATTGGGCTTGTCCCAGGTTTGAGGTTGACTGATGACTCTTTTCAATATTTGGAGAGTTTGCATGAGGGGGATGCTGATGTTTTGTTGTTATTGTGTCTTTGGAGATTACGTGAAATAAAAGGAGAAATTACAATTGGGGATAAAGAAATACTTTCTGATCATCAAAGAGATAAAACCCTAGAATTAGTGACCAAGAGAAGACGTGAAGATTTTGTCCTGTGAGAGCTTTAGGTGGCAAATGCATAACTGTTTGTGCTAGATAGATAGATGACTTTTCCATGTCTTCTGTGACTTGAGAATAATTAGATTCTGTGACATTCCCAAACCAGCCCAACCTTTGGATAATGATTTCCTTGAGCCACTCTAAGGCTTCAAGGGAGTACTCCTGTCTTTTCCATCCAAGTTCTCATTCTCCTAGAAGAGAGCAAAATTATGGATTCCCTTGCAGGTATTGTCAACCTGTACTTGATAACCCTCTTAACAAAGCCTTAAATAGCATTAGCTTTTTTGACCACATCTTTCAGTCATTGAGCATTTATGAAATAGTTACCCCATATTATAAGAACCTAGATGGTACATTGGATAAAGCATTGCCTTTGGAGTCAGGAAGCCCTGTCCAAATAGATGTGTTCTACTATATTGAGCAAGTCACTTAACCTTGTTTGCCTCAGTTTCCTCATTTGCAAAATGAGCTGGAAGGAAATGGCAAATCATTCCAATATTTTTGTCAAGAAAACCTCAAATGGGTCACAGAGAGTCAAAATATAATTGAACTAACTCTACAATAACGATAACAACCCTATACATTGAGTGCCATGTACTGCTTGATCATGTTAATATCAGACTCCCAGATCTTTTTTAAATGTATCATTGTCCAATCATGCCTTATTATGTTCAATATTTATGAAGCTGATTATTTGGTCCCAAGTGAAGGACTTTATGTATATTTTATTCTATTTGTGCCAATATTCTGTCCAATTGAGAACTCTTTTTTCTTCTTACCTTGCCATATATCTCACCCTCCCAACTTTATGTCAGCTGCAAATTTGATAAGAATGTCACCTATGACTTCCTCTATGTCCTCAGTAACAATATGGAGTAAAATAGGGTCAGCTAGTTCACATCCCTCCAGCCCATCCACAAGGGGATAGCGTGAGAAGCTTTGTTGAACATTTTGCTTTAATCTCAGAACCCTCTGTCTTTAACATTAGCCTGGCAAAAGGGAAATGAGCTTAGTTGATTGTGACCTGTTCTTGCTGAAGTCATGCAGGCTCATAACAATCACCAAAATTCCTTTTCTAAATGCTCACCAGTCTAATCTTTAAAAATATGATTTTGCCAGGAATTGAAGTTACTTTCATTCGTTCAGGTAAATGGGGTAAGTGACTCTCCCAGTTTTATTAGTAATTGTCTGAGGCTGGATTTGAACTCTTCCAACTCCAGGGCTAGTAGTGCTCAGTCATCTAGCTGTCCCCTGAAGTTACTTTCACTAACCCATCATCTGCAGACTTCCTCTTCTTTTCTTTGAAAATTGGAGTGCACCTAGTGCAGTGCATCTAGATTTGGGCCTGGTGTTAGGAACACTTTAGGTCAAATACTGACCTCAGATACTTACTAGTATGTGATTGTGAATTACTATTTCCAAAAATTGAATAATAATAGCACCCACTGCTGGAATTGTTGATAGGATCCAATGTGATAATAATGGCACCTGGTAGCTGCTTCATATATGTTAGCTATTATTATTTGCTTACCTCCAGATATGTTGTTGCCTTCGTGCAAAGATTTCTAAGAGGGTTTCCAACAGTCACATTTGCTAGTTCTGGATCTAGTTTGTCTAGGCTCAGGGTAGATTACCTACCTAATGGGCCAATAGATGCTATCTTACCACCTCCTTTCTTTTCTTGGATTTCGACACCTTTCTAACCATTTTAATTTTTACTCTTTATAGCTCTAAAGATCATTTCTCTTGATAGAGAAAACAGAATCAAAGTAAAAATTGAGTAGTTCTACCTTCTCTCTGTTCCTCAAATGCACTTGAAAAGAAGATTCTCCCCTTTTGGGGTTATTTCCAATTATTTCTAACCATTTCCAGCTCATCTTAAGCTATACTGTTCCTGATGATCTGGGCCACTTTTTGTCTTTTTCCTCTGTTCCTTTCCCTTCCATCTATCTTCTAGTCCTATATTTAAAAAATTTAAGTTGGATGATGAGTTCCTCAGTACAGCTTACATCAATTGATTTTGACAGCTCTCTCTTTTCATCCTCATTGGAATCATTTGTCTTGGTTGTAGTTAGAATATCATTTCTAAGCTCTTCATCCCTTCTGTGCTTCGTTATCTTGCAGAATTTTAGTCTGTGAGCCTTTACCCATCTTTCTTAAGAACTCTTTGAAATCTGCTTTCGGAAAATCTAGGGTGAAGGTTAAACTGTACCTGGCTTTCTTCTCTTCTCTATCATGAATTTTGAAGATGGAGGGGTCTTGTCCAAGGTTCCCACCATTTCTTCTTCAAATGGAAATCTTTCAAGTTAAATTGAATAGAGATTGATAAATGTAAAGAAAGCCTTTGCTTGGATTTGGAGAGTCAATTGCACATGGATAAGATGGGGAGGGTGTGGCTAGGTAGCTGTACCTATATATAAAAGATCTGGTGGTTTTTAGTAAAGATTGCTAGCTCAGTATGTATCAATGGTGCATCAAAGGAGTTTTTAAAAAGCTTCTTAGAACCCTAATCTTACAATGGTATTGTATAGGAGACATCCTTATTTTATGGTGGGAAAACGGAAAGAACGGAAAAGTACCATGACGTCAGGAAGATACTGCTATGACAAGCAAGTGAATTGCATTTGAACAAGGCAGGGCTGTGCAAGGTCACCTTCTTCACTTTCTCCTTTGGAGCCATCTGGGTCTGTGGTCAGGACAACTGGAGATGGCCCCAGGTGCAGTGGAAGACCTTGGCTTTTTTAAGCTAAGGTCTTCAACAAGTTTCAGTTTGCCTGAGGTAACACCCATTCAGTGATTAAGGATAGGTGAGAATGCAGACAAAGAATGGCCTTTTTAACCTAATCATAAATCCCCCCCCTCCCCAATAAACAAACAAAAAATCCAACCAAATATATTAATAATGTAACTTTTGGACAGGTGACTTTCCCTCTCAATGTTCTGATCAACTCTCAACAGATGAATGGTTGTTCTGCATGATCTGTGGTAGCTGGAGTTTCTACATTGGAATTCCTTCCACTGTTGAAAGTGGATTGAAGGCATAACACTAAACAATTTAATATTAACCACCACTACCACTAGTTAAGGACACTTTACTGAGATTTACATTAAAATTAAAAAAATGCTTTCAACATGCAAAATGTCTTGCTGACTATTGTCATTCCCTTAAAGTTTTTGCCAGACTTCTTTGTCCATTATTCATTCCTCTAAAGTGCACTGGACTTGATGTCCTGGGTTCAAATCCAACCTCTGTAACACCTGTGTAACATTGGGTAAGTCACTTTTACCCTCTCTGGACCTTAGTTTCCTCATCTGTAAAATAAAAGAGTTGAACTTCATGATGTCCAAGGTCCTTTCGAGGTTTGGATCTAGAATCCCATGTTTCTTCTCTTCTTATATTGTCAGAGTTCATGTCTACTCACTTTTTCTAGTTCTGCTTACCCCCATCCTGTCCTTTGCATTATTTTATAAATTTCTTACAAAAATTTCTTTACATTGTTGTTGTTGTTCAGCTGTTTTTTAGTCTTATCTGATTCTTTGTGATCCCACTTGGGGCTTTCTTGGTGAAGATATTGGAGTGGTTTTGCCATTTCCTTCTCCAACTTGTTTTACAGATGAGGAAACTGAGGCAAACAGGGTTAAGTGACTTGCCCAGGGTCACACAGCTAGTGAGTGTCTGAGGCTGGATTTGAATTTAGGAAGATGAATCTTCCTGACTCATTGTATCATTCAGCTGACCTTATAAAATGAGAAGAATGGTTTAGATTAGGGTTCTTTACTTTGTGTGTATAAGTGGTGTGTGGTGTGTGGTGTGTGTATCCAGGGGCATCATGGGGCACTGGAAAGAGCCCTGGATTTGAAACCCATTCTGCTCTTACTAGCTGGGTGATCTTGGCCAAATCCTTAACCTCAGTTTCCTCATTGGAAAAATGAAGGGATTGCAATGAGTCTTCTGACTTATTATCTATGATCCTTTGGCTATGTGATCAATATAGTCTCCTCCTTTTCTAGAATCCTCCAAATGTCCCCAGCAAATAGCTATTTTTTGTACATCGGGCCACAAAACTTTCCTTCCCAACCACCATGGAAGGAAGGAGATGGAATACAAGTATTGGTCTGAAATGCTCAGATCCTGAGGCTCTGAGACAACAGTTCCGTCAAAGTCAAACAGCTGGCAGACCCTACAGTCTGGGGCTCAAGCCCACATCTTTTGTCACCAGGCCTGGAATTGGGGACACTGAAGCATGGCTTGCTAGCCCCAGCCTGTGGGAACCCTCCAGGCCCCTGTGAGCTCACTGTTTCCAGGAGGGAGCTTTGGGGCTGGGGTTTCCTGGAAGCGGAACAATATAACCTAATCAGGGTGGGGCTGGTTTGAGATTAGGAAGTGGGGCTTGGTCTCCAGAGAAAACAAGAAAAGGCTTAGTCTTTTTTCCACCCTCCCCCCCCTTGCAAGCCAACAGAATATCTCTCCTTGGTCTTTCCTGACAGGTTCTGATCACTTGGAAAAGTCCACATAGTGGCTTCTAGACCTGGGTTCTTTGGACCTTTGCTTTAAAAGAAAGAAAAAGGAAAGGAAAAAAAAAAGAAAGAAAGAAAATTCTTGCTCCTTCCAGTCCCCAGGCCAGAAGGACTGATGGACATTCATTGGAGAATTTGGATACTTTGGGAGGGCCGCTGTCCTGATATCTGAGAATGAGGAACCAAGGAGTTTGTAAACTCAAAATCAAAGAATCACAGAAAGTTAAAACTAGTTCAGATGATTTGTGGGTAGTGGCTATTGTTGTTTGGTTGTTTCTAATCATTTCTGACTCTTCATGACCTCTTTTGGCGTTTCCTTGGCAAAGATACTGGAGTGGTTTGCCGTCTTCTTTTCTCTCTATTTTTACTGATGAAGAAACTGAGGCAGCAGAGGTTAAGTGACTTTTACCCAGGGTCACACTCAACAAATGTCTGAACCTAAGTATGAACTCAGGTCTTCCAGATTCCAAGCTAGGAAGTCTCTCCACTGTACCACATTGCTAGCTAGTAGCAATCTTAATTTATTTGAATCTCCGATGACAGGTACAGAGTTTTTAATATAGTAACTGCTTAATAAATGCTTATTAAATTGAATCGAAGAGATCAGACAGCATTGTGTAGTCAGTGGAAAGACCACTGGCTTGGGAATCCCAAGATCAGTTTTCTAATACCAGCTGAGTCCCTTAATTCCTGTGCTTGCTGACCTTGGGTAGTATATTCAGCAACAGAATGAACCTGTTAGACTAGATGGTCTTTAAGGTCTCTGGAGGTCAACTCTAATTCCTATGATCCTATGTTCTATGTCAAGCCCTTGAGGTCTACTGCTTATCTAGAAATCTTACAAGCTCGGCCCAAAAGGATCTGGAGAGACATGCTCAGCCTGATATATTTATTGAGAAATGTGGGAATTTGGCTGCACCCACCCCATCAAGGCTCCGGGGAGAGAGACCAGGGCTGTGCTGCTCAGGAGCCCTGGCTTAATGTCAGTAATAATTCACATTTCTGTAGGAGTGAAAGTTTTCTAAAGGATTTCCTTGTAGGCAGTGAGCTGGGGAGCCCGATAGGGTGGGTGTGTACAGGATCAGTCTTGCTCTTTATGAGGAGTTTGTCCTGGCATTGCTCGTGTCTCCTTAACTAGGTGTGAAATTCCCTGAACTGGGTTAACTCTTTGAAAAGGTATTGGTTATCCCTTTGACACCACATTGATGCTAATTTCACCTTGCACTGGGTATCTGTTGCCCATTTATATCCCGTGGATAATTGATAGTAGAAGACTGATGATTCACTACTTCATGAATCCCAGGAGCATGACCTTTAAAAAGGGAACTGGAGGCTAGAGATTAAGAAGACTTGGAGGAATGAGCACCAGAGAAGGAGGAAAGACATCAAAAAGAGGAGTTTCTGTACCACACTGTAGGGGGGCGGCGTGAAGGGGAGAAATTTTGGGTTCAAACAGGAATGCCTAAGAAGTAAGAACTGAGTGTTGTTCAGTTGTGTCTAGTTCTTTGCCTCTTTGTGACCCCATTTGGGGTTTTCTTGGCAGAGATATTGGAATGGCTTGTGATTTCCTTCTCTAGCTCATTTTACAGCTGGGGAAATTCAGACAGTGAAATGACTTGCTCAAGATCACACAGCTGATAAGTATCTGAGGCCAGATTTAAACCCAGGGAGATGCATCTTTCTCCAAAGAACTAAGAAACAGCCACTAAATGGAGCAGTAAACCTAAATATAATATACTATAATTTTGGAGTACTGTATAGGTCTTTGTAAAATAGGACTCAGCAAGAGTCATTTTGGCAGTTGAATCTTTTATTCTTTTTTTTTTTTTTTGTCCTGTTGCTGCTATTGGATTAAATAATTAAATAATATACTCAATGTTTTATTAGCCTGAATGCTTTTGTGGTAGCTGGGGCCCCCTTCTCTTTTGTCGTGGATACTCACACGAGTCAAAATCTAATGTTCCCAGGGGAAAAGTTAGAGAGGGCTTGGCACAAAGCAAAGGTGATAGTGAAGAGAACAAGCATTTATTAAGCACCTACTGTATGCCAAGCATTGTACAGCCAACTATTATCTCATTTGATCTTCACAAGTCAAAGAAAGTGATTGGTGAGAGAATTTCCTAAGATTGAATTTGTGCTGTATGAACCCAAAGTTTTGTTTTTTTGCAAAGGAAATATTTCTTACTCCTCACTGCGATTTTTGATCTCTCTCTACTACCATAAATTGGCATCCTCTTTTTTTTGGGGGGGGAGAAGTTATACAAGTTTATCACCTGGTCTAGCTCTTAATAGTCATTATTTATCATTTTTTAAAATCATTTTTTCTTCTTTCAGTGAATTCAATTCCTGGCATACATTCTTTTTAACCATTCTTACTCTGTCCTCAAATTAAGGACTTCAATATTCCCTACTGATGTCCTCTCAAATATTCTAAGTTCTCAGTTCCCCAATTTCTTCAATTTACATGTCCTATTCCTCCTCATCACCTCAGCTACACACTTAACCGTCATACCCTTGACCTTGCCATTGCCCACAAATCAACAACTAAACAAGAACAAAGTGTCTCACTTCCATGTTCATGAACTCTGAAATTCCTTTTTTTCTGATCATATTCTTTTATCATTCCATCTTTTTTAATGCTTTATAATCCTTAACTCTTTTCTTGACCCTGCCATTTCAGCTATCCCTCATTTCTTTTCCTAGGCATCATTCCTACATTGGCTATATTGTCCTCCCTTCCTTATTTAAATCCCTTCATAAATCACTCAACCCTACATTATCCTTTAATATCAAAACTCTCACCACTTTGCCCTATCACTGGTCACTCTTTGCCAAATCCTAGTCCTGGATTATTTCTATCCTTTACCTCCTTAGCTCCTAGTCTAGTTCTTCGGAACAGAATTGGAGGAAATCATAAAACTTTGCTGATTAGATTTATTACCACTCTATGTTCTAGTATCTCAATTGGACCCTTACTGAAGCAAGGCAATCATTCTAGTCGTTCCCAGTTCCAGGTGGATATTCCAAACTTTCTTGCACTTTATTTCTTTTCCCCATTTTCTGTTGAGGACCCTCCAAAAAATAAGGTCATTTGCCTAGAGATAAATTTTCTTTTCTTTTTTTGATCTTAAATCACTCAAACATTTTCTCCCATCCTCTCCTCTTTCACTCAGGTGTCAGACGAAGAGGTGGCCTTTTTCCTTGCCAAGAAAAACCCTTTTGCATGCTACCTTGATCTTATTCCCTCTTGTCTTTTTCAGCAGATTAACACCACTATCATCCCAATCTCTTTCGTTCTTACTCTCCTCCCCATGTACTGGCTGCTTCCTTGTTGTTGCCCATGTCTCTCCCAATCTTGTCACATGATTCTATCCTATTATTCTGGACATTTATCATTGCACATCTTTTCTTTCTCAACTTAACTACTTAAGATTATATTTATTATATAAAGATTATATATTATTATATACAAATTATATATTATATAAGATTATATAATTAGGGATCCCTACCTTTTTTCTTCTCATTCTCTTCTAAACCCTGCTTTTGATTCCATCATTCAACTGAAATTGCTCTCTTGAAAGTTACCAAAGACTTATCTTAATTACCAAATGGATGACTTTTTTTTTTCACTCTCAACTTTAAATCCTATGTGTATTGAGTTGAGTGCTTTTAACTCTAAAAATCACAAGAAAACCTTTAACTCTAGCTCAGCGCTTGCTGTTCACCATGTTCTATATGGGAATAAATGTCTTTGGCTCCATGAAAGCTCAGTAATAACAGCTCAATATTTTGTCCTAATAGGAGGTTTAAGAGAAAGTATGGATTGATACTATTTAAATTTATACCTTTAAAGCTAAACCATCTTACTCTGGGCAAATCATTTCCTATCTCTGAGATAGAGTTTCTTCATCTATAAAATGAAGACATTAATGCTTTCTTTCTCTAACTCATAGGGTTGTTGTGTTAAAAAGTACTTTTGTGAATCTCAGAATACTAGAAAATGATGAGCCATGGTCATGGTTAATAGGGATTTCTTGCTTCTCACATCCCAAAAGTCCTCGTGGCCTTAGAGGTGGGTCCCTGGTGTCAACTTCATTCCTTTTCTTCCTCCCTCTGTCCCCACATCTACTGCTCATTGCAGACTCAGAACCCAGAGAGTTTTCTTTGTCAAGGCAGTGACTTGACAGAAATAAGCAGATATTTAGAAATAGTCTTGCTAGATCTCAAGTGAATCAAAAGGAATTTCGAAGAGTGTTGGAATAGATAATCTCTAAAGCCCTTTCCAAATCTACTTTAAATGATTCTACTATATAAACTCTTAGCTGGTCTCACTGATTCAAGATTCTACCTTCTCCATCCTTCACATCATTGCCAAATGAATATTCTTAACACACCAGGCTTACTTATCCTGTCACTCTCCTACTCAAAGATCTTTAGTAACTCCCTGTTAAGTTTTAGTCTGACTTCTGGTCTAATCACCTTTTCACACTCATTTTAATGACTCTCTAACTAAACTGGCTAACTAATTGTTTCTTAAGTTTGTCTTGCTATTTCCTAACTCCATGCCTCCTAACAGTTAGTCCTGGATTGTTGAGACCTAGGCAACTTCAAGAGGACCTTCCTGGGATCATAAATTCTGGGGAACCTTTCTAGGTAGACAGAAAGAAATCCTGTTTTAAACTGTTTGTGGATCTTTATCAGGCCCCAATTTCCTTTGGTGTTCCAGTGGCCTTGAGGGAGAGTCTTCTACCCAACTTTTGGGATACTAGTTTCAGGAGACAGAGAGGTGAACACAAGACCAGAGTGGGGAAGCTGGTGGCCCATTGAGTAAGGAGAAGTCCTGAGTGAGGTCAGGAATGAGATCATGATCAAGCTGCAGTCTGTGACAATTAGTGAAAGACTTCTAGTTTCTTTTCCTCTACTTCCCCCAGCATATTGCTGGAGAAAATTCCTCTCAGAGTTTAAATCTTAATCCTTTTCTGAAGCAATGAGGTCAACTTGGTTACCAACTCTACTGTAACTCTCTATACCTTGTCTGTGGTAACTAGGTGATATAGTGGTTAGAGACTGGGCTGTGAATCCAGAAATCATCTGGAGTCCAAATTGACTTCAGATATTTATTGGCTTTGTGATCCTGGGCAAGTCATCCGTCAAATGGCCTGGAGAAAAAAAAAAGGCAAACCACTCCAGTATTTCTGTCAAGAAAACCCTAAAATGGGGATCACAGAGAATTAGACGTGATGAAATCACTCAACAATAGCCACAAACACCTTGAGTGTTTATCTGAGTTTTTAATGTTGTTTAATGATATGATCTTTATTTTTTTTTATTTTTAAAGCTTTTTATTTTCAAACATATGCATGGGTAATTTTTCAACATTGAACCTTGTATAGCCTTCTGTTTCATATTTTCCCCTCCTTCCCCCTATTCCCTCCCTTAGATGGCAAGTAATCCAATTTATGTTATACATGTTAAAACATATATTAAATCCAATATGTGTAAACATATTTATACAATTCTCTTGCTGCAGAGGATATGATCATTAATGGTGATGGTAATGTCTAACCCTACAAATCCATGGTTCAAGATTGGGAGGTTCAGTCAATTAGGGAATTTCTCTAATTTTAATCATTTCTGAGATTATTCCAGAACATTTTTCACTTTGGGTTGAGAGATAATAAGATGATTTGGTCAGTATGGGAAATGAGTGGAGTGGTTTGAGTGGCTGTCTCCAATGTACCTGAGCAGCCCTGCCACACCCTGCATTGTCCTTCCATAGCTGGAATACTATGTGATTCTTGAATTCCACCATGTAACATCTTTAGGTTGCTTCTAGGCCCAGCCAAGGCAATAATTCCTTGGAATAGTTCTTTCGTGATCCTTATGGTAGATAGTAACCAATTCTTGATAAACTTACTCTGTACTTATTTACATACATATTGTATAACTCTCTCTCTCCTCCTCCCCCAATTAGAATGGAAGTTTACTGAGGTCAAGAACTATTTGTTTTGGCTTTGTATCCTATTCGAAGTTCCATGAATGCTTAATAAATGTTTATTGTTTTGAGCTAAATTGAATCTTTTGACTTATGGTATCCCACAAATACTTTCTGATCCATTCTCTTATCTCCAGTCCCTCTTGATTCTGAGAACTTATTGTTTTACTGTCCAGTCTAAAGAATGTTGGCTTTTCTCCTGAAACGCCTCACCCATTTGGGATTAAGCCTGCCAGCTGGGGTTCTGGGTGCTTGTTGCTATTGTTGTTTTCCAGTCTAAGAACTGGAAGGCATTCCAGAGGGTACCTCCAATATCTGACCAATAATCTTCTCTATGACCTCCTTGCCACGAGATTTCTGTCTGAAGACCTCTAGTGATGGGGAGCTCATTATCTCCCAATTCACTTTTGAACTGTTAGGGAGTTTTTCATCCGTCAAACTGGAATCTGCTTCTCATTTAAGGCAAGTCATGAATTTCTTAGCTGCTTAGCTTTTATCAGAGAAAACCTTCCCCTCCCCTGGCAGATGAATTGATAGTTCAAGTCCCTTTTAGTATTAGAGAATTTTAAAGCCAGAGAGATCTTATAAATCATTGAGTCCAACCCATCTTATTTTGCTGATGAAAAAATGGAGGCCCCAAGAAGAAAGATGAAGGGATTTCAAGAACAAAAAAGTAGGAAGTGTCAAGAGTCATGATATGAATCCATATTGGTTTAGTTATAATCAGCCAGTCCAGGGAGCTGCAGCTACATCTTTCCATATTGTTTCTGTCTCACTAAGAGGCGAATCAAGGATTATGGAGTCTGTGATGTGGTCTCTGAAGGGCAGACCAGGCCTTCTCCTAGAGGGGCAGAAAATCTTCCCAGTTAGTTACAAGAACCCTGATTTTTCATCAAAAACCCTTTTTCTGGTACTGGGCCTCTTAGATTTGGGGGGAAATTAAAGAGAATGGAGGCTCAAAAGAATTTTCTGCCATAGCATCTTAGCCACCAAATCCTGGAATTTTGGAGGTGAAAAAGTCCCCAGAGAAAATTGTCCAGCCTTTCCCTCTGGGTAGGAGTTTCCTTCATAGGCTCCTTGATAGGGGGTCTCTGGATCTCCTGCTTATGCAGAATGGGGGGGATAAGGGAGTGAGGTAGGCAAAGGTGGCCATCTCCTGAGCTAGCTCTTTCCATTGTTGGGCAACTCTGCTTATTGGGAAATTCTTGCTAATATGCAGTGAACTCTGTCTCCCAGGGACTGCCCCCTCATTGCTCCTGGTCCTCCCCTCTGGAGCCACATAGAACAAATCTAATCCCTCTTCCACATGAGGGCCCTTCAGAAACTTCCTGCCACTGTCCAGGGACCAAATCCGATTGGCCTGGAGTCCCTAATTAGCTTCAATTCCAGCCGCAGGCCCTTGAAGAGGAGATTTCAGGCGCCGGGTGTCTCTTCTCTCCTAACTCGTTCAGCCATGACAAATCCAATGGGACACTTTTTCTCTTTTCTGTCCCCCTCTCCCTTCTGTTTTCTCTGGGATTGGGTCTCCTGGGAAGGTTTGGAATCTGTAGAGGAGGATGGGGGTTGGGGATGACAAGGCTTGGGGAGGCAAGCCGCTGAGGTCCTTGGTCCCTTTTTTGCTGACCCTAGCTTGGCCCAAGCACTGTTCTCTAAATCTAGCATGCCTTTCCTTTCTGAATTCCTATTTATCCTTTAAAGATGACTCAAATTCCATCTCCTCCTGAGAAAGCTTCTCTGATCTTTGCTTCCCTTCCCCCTTCCTCCTACCATCTTGACCTTTTTCCTTAGCCTTATATTATACTTTGTACCCTTTAAGGTATTTATCCTATAATACTGTGTATTGTTTAAGATATTTATCCTATTATACTATATATTATAGCTTTCTGCATATATACTTTATTCCCCCTTTCGGACTAAGTACCCAAGGTTAGGGTCTAGCTTCCCTCAAGATACAGCTCCTATGTCACTTTTTTTCTTTTTTTGCTAAGGTAATTGGGTTTGAGTGACTTGCCCAGGGTCACACAGCTAGGAAGTGTTAAGTGTCTAAGACCAGATTTGAACTCAGTTCCTCCTGACTTCAGGGCTGGTGCTCTATCCACTAACTCACTAGCTGCCCCTCATATGTCACTTCTTTGTGATATGTCTTTCCTAATTACCCTGATCATTAATGTTCCTTTTTCCCTCAAATCTTCATATTTATACTTAGGAATAATGTTAGCAATATTATAATACTGTTATCATATTAGAATATTATCATTTATAGTTTTCTGTTTCAGTCTTGTATTCTCCCCTCCTTGAGGGCAGGGAGTTTTGGGTTTTGTCTTTGAATCCCCAGAAGGTACTCAGTTTTTGACACGGGATCTACGATTTCATCAGTTTGTCTGCTTCTCCAAGGTGTAATCTACTCTTATCTATTTATTTGGCTGCTCAGCCTAGGGGAGAAGCTTTCTTAGTTTCTCTACATGTGGTAAGAATAGTGGAAGATTTCTCCCTTGTTACCACTCTAGATTGCCACAGACTAGTCCATCTCCATGCTTTTCTGAAGCATCTACTGTGCAAGCCATTGCAGCCTGTTTGTGAACTCACTGTGTATCTTCCCAGTCACTTCTATGGGGTACTTATAATTAGTTCTGTAGAGACTATAGGATTTCATAACTCATCACCATACCTATCAGTAGAATGTTTGCATAAAAAAATGACTCTTTGGTTCTGGGGGAAAGCTGGGGTCATTGAAGGAATTTTGCACTTTCCTAAAGGCAATTCATTCTATTTTTTTTTCTTGTTTAATTCTGAACTCAGGTCATTGTCCATTTTTATTACTTGTCCCAGATCTATCTCTCTATCTCTAGAGACATAGCTTATTCATCTTAAGGCATGTCATAAACTAAAGAATATTTTTCATCCATTTGGTTTTTCTTGTCTGAATGGTTAGGTTAAATTTTTTTGAGAGGTACTTCCAGGAGAATCTATCATGTGCTAGGGCTTGATGTACCCAATATAACGCTTCTAATATCATTGGTCATCTTGGAGAATGAAGAATAAAAAACAACAAAAAATGAATAAATAATAATGTCAACTGTGAAAAGGAGCTATAAATGAAATGGTTAAGGAGTTTTCTACAATCCAACAAGGCAGGAGGTGTTCTTCAAACAACATGACAGGAAATAGGAGCTATTGGATAAAGGCAACTGGTACTATACAAGGGACTTAAGGGCTTAGCCAAGAAGTCCAGTCATGTCTCTTGGGCTAGTATCAAAAAAGTAAGCTAGTGAAGAAATCTGGCAGTTGAGAAGAAAGGCAGCTATGGATGGATTCTAAGGTTGACTTCCCGTTTCTCCTTTCCCCTTCTCAACAATGCAATAAAGAAGTCTGGGAATTTCCTCCTTCCTCCTATAATCTCATTTTGCAGGAGATGCACATGGTTTTTTTCCCCCTGCCTTTTTTTTCATCTATCATAAATATGGACATAAATAAGAGGACTAAAGATTTAAAAGAAAGGGAGTCCAGTTAGGGAGACCCAAAGCTCTCTATATAGGAGGCAATTAATAAATGATGGTCAATAAGGAGGCTTGATTGGGGGAAAGGGAGGCTGGCATAAGAGTAGGATGATCTCACCACATGGGCAAGGGGAGATAACACTGATATAAACTGGCTTTCTTTGCCAAGACAGTGAAACATCTCCAGGATCACATATTACCCTTCTTATTATTTTCTTTAATTTCTTCCCTCGAGAATCACCCTGTATGTGTCCTGGCCTATGAAAGGAATTCAAGGCCTTTGGTTAGATAGGAGTTTAAGATTCTTAAACTATTCTTAAACTCCCTGTAGGTATACATAAGAGAGTTCTGGGTACGCTGGATTTCTCCAATCATATGATGACCAGTCGAAAAAATGTGGCATATTTAACCCCGGAGAAGACTATAATTACTGTTTTTGGTTCTTTGGAGAAAGATTACTCTTGCTCTGCTTGGCCATAGAAAACCTATGGGATACTTCTATATACATCTATGGGTAGATATAGCGGAGATACAGATTTAGGCTTGATATCATAGAAAAGGTTCTCTAAGAAACAGCTATTGCAAAGGAAAATGAGCTGTCTCGAGAGGTAGTGAGTTCCCTGAAGAAATTCAAGTAAAGACTGGATGGCTTCTTGGGAATATCATAGAGGGGAATCTTAGTCAAATTCAGATTGACTCAGTGATTGATGAACCAGGATCAGAGTACTTTCCTATGATACAAATTGAAATTGTGGATGATGAACCAGTAGGTGGAGGAGAGGGAAAAAGGATGACAGAAGGATATGCCCTGGAAACCTATGAAATTGATCATTGATGCTTTATAAGCTCCTTGAGAGTGTGACCCCAGCTTATACTCCTTTGTATCCCTAGTACCTAGAAAAGGCCTTACACAAAGTAGATCTTCAATTCCCTCTCTCTGTAAGTCAATATCCCCTTCTATAAAATGAGAAGGATAAAATCAGGAGTTCTTTAACCTTTTTGTGTCATAGACCCTTTTGGTAGTATAGGGGAAGTCTTCTGAGGAGAATGTTTTTAAATATATAAAATAAAATATGTAGTATTACAAGGATCACAATCAATTATATCCAAATACAATCATCAAAATAGTAAAAACATAAGTTCATGGACCCCCTGAAATCTATCCAGAGACCCAAGATGAGTCCCTAATTAGATAGTGTGTATATCACTCTGGGTTTTTTTTTTCTTTTCTATCTTTCACATTCCATATTTTGTTTTCTAAACATAAGAAGGCACAATGCATAGAGCACTGGGTTTGAAGTGAGAAAAACCCGAGTTCAAATCTAACCTCAAATTTTTACTAGTTGTGTAACTCTAGGCAAGTCACTTTATTCCTATCTGCCTCAGTTTCTTCAACTGTAAAATGGTGATCCCCATAGCACCTACCTCACTTGTGGGAATCAAATGACATAATATTTATAAAGAATTTAGCTGTTATTTGTCCTCAGTTTCAAAGAAGACTAATGATATCATGCTGTGTTATCTTGCCTTTTGTATGAATTTATTTTAAGTGAAGCAAGTTACACAAAATCATCAGCCTTATTCTCTCTTCCAGAGCCATCAAAGTCCAGGGTCAGGACAAAAGGGGGACGGACTGAGAGGTCTAAGCCTGCATCCAGGATCGTCTCCAGTTATATTGATCTCTCTCTGGCCACTAGACCCAGATGTGTCTGGAAAAGAAAGTGAGACAGGTGCTTTTTCACAGCCCTCCCTCACTTAAATCTAACTCACTTGCATGTCATGGTCCTCTTCAATGACAAAGAACAAACAGCAGTAAGCTCTAAGCTTTTGGCAGAGCCTTCCTGGCTGGTGAAACAATTGTTCTCTATTCATTTCATCAGAAAAGTCTTCACTGGCTTGGGGTAGACATCCCTCTTGCTTCCTGGGTTTGAGGTCTATGGGGTTACCTTCAACCTGCAGTAGTCTGTCTGCTGGGATGGTTTATTGGAGTTGTACATGCTCCAGCTGGTTCTGGTCTTCCTTGAACACCCCATAGACCCCAAAGTGCTTAGCACAGGGCCTAGCTCAGAGCAGGTGCTTAATAGATGCTTATTTCTTTCCTACTAGTCCTGAAGTTCTACGTCCCAAGGTCTCTCCTGGTTGTTACAAGCTAGGGTCTATATCCCATCTCTGACATTCTACCTTCTGTGTCCCAAGGGGCCTTGGCAGTCCTGACATTCTAAGTGGAGATCATCCTGCAGGGAAATGATTTCCATCTCCCCATTCACAATAGACAGCTGTGGGGGAAGCTCCCAGGCTCTCAGGCTCAGCCCGGAGAAGGGGTGGGACCTTTCTGGCCATAAATCCCTTGGGTTTGGCAGCCTTTCTCCCTTCCCCTTTAGTCCTGGCCCTTCCACCCTCAGCTCCATCCTTTCCTCCTTTTCTCCCCCCCATTCTTTTCTCCCCCAGGACAAAAGCAGGCCCCTCTTAAAGTTGTCCTTCAGAAGCAGGATTAGGCTGTCTTTGTTGACAAAATACAAATTAGGCCTCCTTTAGGGCCCAGCCCGCCCCCTCCAAGGGGTTTATTCTCCCCTCCCCAGGCCCGGAGAGTTCCCTAGGGGCAGATGTAATTATTAACACCATTCAATGAGGTGTTTTAGGAATTAGCCACATTAAAAACCTTTGCCAGTTTTCCAGGGCCTGGGACCAAAGGCCTTGCTTGGGCAACTCCTCGAATAGCCTGCAGACTTCTTTAAAAACCAGTTATTTTCCTCGGCAAAGTTCCTCCTTCTGTAATAATCCCTGCTCAGTACTTGTGTCACAGATAGAGTAGGAAGATCTGAGTTCAAATCTCTGCTGAGCCACCTATGAAAATTTGGGGAAAGTATTTAACTACTCTGGGCCTTCCTTCCCACATGTGTAAAAAGAAAGAGTTGAACCAGATGAATTTTAAGGTCCTTTCCTGCTGTAAATCCAGGATCACTTGTTATTAAATTATGAATTTGAAGACTGTTTGAGCTAGCCCCGGAGAGATCATTTGATTCTGGGAGGTTGAAGAAGGATCTTTAACCCATTTTGTGCTGTGGATCCCTTTGGCAGTCTGGTGAAGCCCATTATTCTCAGAAAGCTGTTTTTAATTGCATAAAATAAAATATACAAGATTACAAAGGAAATCAATTATACTGAAACTGTGGTAAACATATTAGTATTTATTTTTTTTTATTAAAACTTTATTTTCAAAGCATATGCATGGATAATTTTCAACATTTACCCTTGCAAAACCTTGTGTTCCAAATTTCCCCCCTCCCTTCCTTCCACCCCTTCCCTTAGATGGCAAGTAATCCAATATATGTTAAACTCATGCAATTCTCCTATACATATTTTATGGTCAAAATATTATTAAAAAATAAAAAAGATGACAAACCCTGAATGAAGAATCCCTGAACTAGTGTAAGCCTCAAATACTACAAAAGGGGAAATAGAGGCCCAGGGAGAGGAAGAAATTTATCTAAAATCTCCCACATTCCTATTAAGATAGAGACTCAAACCTGAGCCTCCTGATTTTTGGTTGAATGTTCTTCTGTCTAAACCCACCCTTCAATTTGGGGGATATAGATGTGACTAGGATAAGCAGGGCCTGGGATTGAATGATTTCTGGGATCTCTTCTAAGTTCTGATATCCTGACTTTTTTTCCTCTGTAGCTCCTCTTGGGGATGAATTTGTGAAGATGACTCTCATCACATAAGAAACTCAGACTGTGTAGCAGAAATTAATTAATTTAACATCTAAAGGTTCCTAAAGCATTTTATATGTTGTCTCATTTGATCCTTACAACACTGTTGGGAGGTAAGGGGTAATACTACTCCCATTTTACTGATGAGGAAACTGAGGCTGGTATGATCACATAACTAGTGTCTGAATCTGTATTTGAATTCAATTTTTTCTTATTCCAAGTTCAGTGCTCTATTTGCTTTCACTATAAAAACCGAATATCAATTCTGTTGGGATCTAGGGGTGTTCAGGAGGACTAGCATCTCCAATGTGAGGGCTACTGAGTCCTTTTCAGGGCTGCTACCTGATTCACTCAACTCTTTTTTTTTCCTTTTTATTTGCAAAACATATGTATGGGTAATTCTTCAACATTAACCCTTACAAAGCTTTCTGTTACAAATTTTTCCCCCCTACTCCCCACCCCTCCCCTAGATGGCAGGATATCTGCTTCATGTTAATTATGTTAAAATACTTGACAAATTGAATGTATGTATACTTATTTCCACACTTATTGTTGTGCAAGAAAAATCATATCTACAAGAAAGAAAAATTAGATAAAGGAAACACAATGCAAGCAAACATTAATAGAGAGCATGAAAATGTTATGTTGTGGTCCACATTTCATATCCCTCTCTCTGGGTGTATATGGCTTTCTCCAGTGAACAATTGGAAGTGTTCACTCAACTCTTTACCTGCGGCTCCAGGAAGTTGCAGAATGCAGAATACTAGGCAGATAGGCTAAATCCAGGCTAAGGGAAACTGATGGACTCAAACCCATTGGTGAGTTAGGGGAATGTACCTCCCTTGGTGGAATGGGTGGATGAGAACAGTTTGTTCCAATGGCTGTGAAGGTGGCTGAAATAGACATTGTAGAGTGCTTAGAACTTGGATAGACCTTGAAGACCATCCACTGCATCTCAGGCCATCCCTAGTCATCCTGGCTTTTGTCTCTGGCAGAGAGAGTAAGACTGATGACATTGTGCACTTTTGCCTCACTTAATCCAATTCATGCAGGAGTCAAGATATGACTTAGGATGTCATTGGTTCTCTTTGAAAATGAAGGACAGCAACAATCTACAATGTGCCAAGCATTGGCCTGGGGCACAATTTTGAAATAAAAGAACAAATTCCCAGTGGCCACAAAGCCAGCTTTTCCCATTCTGCTTTTTGGAAGCCCTCAATCAATAAATATTTATGAAGCACCTACTATGTGCCAGATACTCTAAGTGCTGAGCTTAGAAAAACTGGCAAAAAAAAAATAGTCCCTGTCCTCAAGGAGCTTACAATCTAATTGGGTAGGATCTTTTCTTTCCTTCCTCAGGGACTAGGGAGAACATGAGATATCTGGTGGATGAATCATATTCATCCAGTGGGTTTTTATTCTCACCTTCCAGGAGGTGATTGGAGCAGGGCAGAGTCCCAGGAAAGAAATTACCTCCGTGAATGTCTAGATGGAATTATCAAAATTATAGAAGAATACTATCTGGGAAGATGCCTCATGGGTCAGGCAAGGACCAAGGACGAGCAACAATTCAGGATTAGAATTAGTGTAGAAATGTCTCCCACTCCTAAGACTCATAGTTCAGTAACTGTGCTTGGAGATCAGATGGATGGCACCTTGACCTCTGACAGAGTCCATTACAAACTCAGAATCCAAGTTGGTCATCTTTCATATCTACCTCCCAATGATGTCAGCCTGAGGGTGAAATTGGGAGAGCCCAGGGCATAGGCTGGGTGACCCAATCACTTTGGAGTGGTTAGCCCAACTTTCTAGGTGTTCCTGCACCATACTTGCATAACATCAGAGAAAATGAGAAAAGAGCTTTCTATTGTCACATCAGTCTTGGGACACCCTTTTGCTCTTTTTTTTTTCCAGCTCATCAAAAAAGGGTTCAGATATTGAGTGAAATGACTTATGAGTCCCTGCTCATGCAGAGATGCTGTCTGAGACCAAGATTTATTTATTTTTACACCCTCCTCAGTCCTTCTGTGTGTTGTACTTAGTACAATCCCAATCAATGTTATTGGGATAGCTAGGTGACTCAGTGAAGAGTGCAGGGTCTAGAGTCAGAAAAACTTATCTTTGTGAGTTCAAATCCAGTTTCAGACGCTTATTAGTTGAATGATCCTAGGCAAGTCATTTCACCCTGTTTGCTTCAGTTTCCTAATATGTAAACCGAGCTGGAGAAGGAAATGACAAACTCCTAATGGGATTACAAAGAGTTGGACAAGACTGAAAAAAAATTAAAAACAAATGTTATTTGAGTTGAATCTGCCCTTTGTGGAGTCCAGACCCTCAATGAATCTTTTAACAGCCCTGTGGCAGCTCAGTAACCTATTTCGTCTATCTCATCAAACACTGATTATGCTCCTAATGTATAAAGAATACAACTTTTTATTCCAGTGTTCTTCCAACTAAATCCAACTTCCATTTTAGGGGACTATACCACTGTGTTTAGCCCTGGGGGGAAACAGAAAATATGGATCATAGGATCATAGATTAAGATAATCTAGTCCCAAATCTTTCATTTTATACATGAGGAAACAAACCCAGTGAAGTTGTTAATTGTTCAAAGTCTCATAGATATTAAGTGGCAAATTAGAGCCTGGTTTTTGACTTTCTCAGAATCTAGAATAATGCCTGGCATGTAGTAAGGGCCAAAAAAAAATTAGTGATTAGTTATGATAGGGCTTTAAAAAAAATTTAATCCTCCCCAATTAACAAGCACCTCCCTCTCTCTCACCTTGTCCTCAACTTAAAAAAAAGAACTTATGAAATGAATATATATATAGTCAAGAAAAATAATTTTTCACATTGAACATGTTCAAAAAATGTATGTCTCAGTCTGCATCCTGTTCACTGCTTTTTCAGGAGGTGGATAACATGATGCATTGTGCATTAACCAGAATGTACAAGAATTTCTTTCTTTTCTTTTCTTTCTTTCTTTCTCTCTTTCTTTTTCTTCCTCCCTCCCTTTCTTCCTCCCTCCCTTCCTCCCTCTCTTCCTCTCTTCCTTCCTTCCTTCCTTCCTTCCTTCCTTCCTTCCTTCCTTCCTTCCTTCCTTCCTTCCTTCCTTCCTTCCTTCCTTCCTTCCTTTCTTTTTTCTTTCTTTCTTTCTTTTTTTTGTGATTAAGACATGGCTTCTCAGACAAGGAGCTGAATGTAGGGAGGAAAGCCTGGCATCAGGATACTAGAACTTGGATTGGATCCCTGCTTTTTCCACTCACTCCGGTGTGATCTTAAATTAGATCAGAATGTGTGTGTGTGTGCATGTGTGCATGTGTGCATGTGTGCCTCTGGTATTATAGAAAAGCTATAGATCCTTCAGAAAATTTTTGCTTTTAAATGTATAGAATAAAATATATAGTATCACAAAAGAAACCAATTATATTAAGTGCAGTTATCAATACATATTGTTCATTTGTGTCCTTGACCCCATTTGGGGTTTTCGTTGCAAAGGTTCTGGAGTGTTTTATATAAATATATAAATATTTTTCATTCTTTCTTCATCCCTCCCTCCTTCCCTCCTTCTCTTCCTTCCTTCCCTCCCTCCCTTCATTCCTTCCTTCCCTTGCTCCCTTCCTTCCTTCCTTCCCTCCCTTCCTTCCTTCTTTCTTTCCTTCCTCTCTCCCTCTCTTCTATCTTTCTTCTTTCCTTTTTCTTTTCTTTTTCTCTCCTCTCCTCTCTTCTCTTCCTTCTCCTTTCCCTCCTTCCTCTTCTTCTTCCACTTCCTCCTCCTCTTCTTTCTCTTCTATTTCTTTTCTTTTCTCCTGTCTCTCTCTCTCATTCTCTCTCTCCCCCTTTTCTTTTATATTGGTGAATCTCCAGTTTAAGGATCCCTGAGGCTTCTAGACATAAATTAGTGAACATAAATGGTCCCTGTTATTGAGAGGTATATATTCTAGCAGAATGATAAAAGCACAATTACAGATAACTATGCCATAGGATGGCCGATTCTGTGTACATCAGAGGGAGCGGTACAAACAAAGCCTCCAGTGGGTCTTGAGGGAGGAGAGTTGTTGCTGATCCCCAGGACAGAAAGTCCATTTGCAGAGAAGTGGGGGTTCTTTTCAGGAAAACTTTCAAGCTGAAGGAGAACAAGGAAGCAGTGGGCAAGGATTGGAATGCCCTTCCAAGGCCACACAGGCCCCTTGCCAGCCTGGAGGTCGGCCCACCTGACTGTGGCAGAACTAATGCAATGGATAGATGGTGCCTGTGAATGTTTGGGGATTAACTGGTGACACATGCTTTTTTAAGCTCCTGCAGCACCCAAAGGGTTCAGAGGCCCCAAGAAGCTTTCCAAATATTAATTCCTTCTCTCATGTCTGCCCCAGGGAAGGGAGGTTAAGCATTAGATTGGTAACAACTAGACTCGGCAGGTACATCAGGATCCCTGGCCCAGCCCCGGCCCAGCTCTGCTTTGGCCCCCAGTATTGCTTCCACCCCAGGTCCTTCCTCTCCTCTCTTCCCCTTTCTCATGGGCCTAAACATAGTGCTGGGGAGACAGTCTGGATGTGGAACAGCTCGATTTAATACCTGGAAGATTGGGACAAGTAGATTTCCCACCTTTGAGCACGAACTCCATCATCTATAAAATAAGGAAATGTTGGGTTGGATGAGATGATTCCTAGCTAAGGATCCTTTGGATTGTAAGTCTATGATTCCATGATCCCTGGACCCCTTCATCTATATCAGGGTAGTATTTCAATAATATTTCATTTTCCAAATTCATGTAAAGTTAGTTTCCAGCATTCATTTTTGTAAGACTTTGTGTTGCATTTTTTTCTCCTTCCCTCTCTTCCCAAGACAGCAAACAATCTGAGATAGTTTAAACATATATAATCCTTTTAAATATATTTCCATATTTGTCATGTCAGCAAGAAAAATCAGACCAAAAGAGGGGAAAAAAACCATGAAAATGAAAAAGCAAACAAACAAACAGAGGTAAAAATACTGTGCTTTGATCCACATTCAGGCTCCATAGTTCTCTCTCTGCATACAGTTGGCATTTTCTATTCCAGGTCTCTTGGAATCATCTTGGATTATGACCTTGCCAGAGTCTATTACAGTTGTAGATCAGGAGTTCTTAAACCATTTTGTATTAAGAATCCTTCTGGGCATCTGGGAAAGCCTACTAACCCCTTCTCAGAATGATGTTTTAAAATATATATAATAAAATATGTAAAATATTTTTAAAATGACAGTTAAGTTGAGATTGTTATTAATTTTTTTAAAAAAATCTCCAAATTGGTACTTGACCTAGTTATAAAAGATTATGTAATAAACAAATTAGAAACATGGAAAAAATTACCCATCACATCTATAGATAAGAAAAAAATTCATGACCAAACAAGAAATAGAAAAAATGGCAGAAGATAAAAGGAATAATTTTGATGGAAACTTTTTTGCACAAATAAATCTAATAAAGCTATAATTAAAAAGGGGAGGAGGTAAACATTTATTAAGCACTTAGTATGTGTCTGGCAGTGGACTAAGTGCTTTACAAATGTTATCTCATTTTATAATATTTAGAAGGAAATAATTAACTGGGGAAAAATCTTTGCAACAAATTTCTTCAATAAAGATCTTGTTTCCAAGATAAAGGTATAAGAAACTGGTTGAAATTTATATAAAAAAAAGAGTCATTCCCCAATTGATAAATGGTCGAAAGTTTTTCCCCCCGTTTCCATCTTTGTCATGCTGTACAAGAAAAATCAGATGAAAAGGGAGAAAAAAAACATAAGAAAGAAATAAAAAGCAAACAAACAAAAAGGTGAAAGTATTGTGCTTTAGTTCATATTCAGTCTCCATAGTTCTTTTTCTGGATGCAGATGACATGGCCTAAAGCTTTGAACAGGAAATTCTCAAAGAAGAAGCCTATGCTATCTATAGTCATATTCAAAAATGCTCCAAATCATTACTAATTAGAGAAATGCAAATTAAAGCAATTCTGAAATTCTATTTCATACTTATCAGAGTATTGAAGATGACAAAAAAGGAAAATGATCTGTGTTTGAGGGACTGTGGGAAAACAAGTAGATGCACTATTGGTAGATTCTTACATGGGTACAACCATTCTGGAAAGCAATATGTATTTATACACAGAAGGTGACTGACGAGTGTGTGCTCTTTGATCAAGTTATATCATTGTTAGGCCTATTCCCAAAAGGAATGAAAGGAAGAAAAAAAGACCTTTTATGTACAAAACTATAGGAATTCTTTTTTTAGGGGGTGGGGGAAGCAGGGAAACTGGGAACTAAAGGTCTACCTATCAATCAAGGAATGGCTGAATAAGTTATGCTGTATAAATGTGATGTAATACTATTGTGCTATAAAAAAGGAGGAAATTGTCTATCTTGAGATTATCTAGCTCAAAGAAATGAGAAGAGATTTAACATGAATTGATGAAATGTGAACTAAACAGAACCGAGAATTTAACTATTATCATTAAAACCAAGAAAATATGAAGACTTTTATAAATTGATGAAGAAATAAATGAGAAGACTGAGGAGAACAATTTATGCAATGACAATACTCTAAAGATAAACTACTTTGAAAGTCGTGTGTAAGATTTCTGATCAGTACAATAAGCATTCATGATTACAGGGTACCAATGATGCAGTGTGCTCTCCATTCCAGAGAGATGATGAATTGAGGATGTGGAATCATAGATGTATATTTTTGGATACATCCACTGAGGGAATTTCTTTTGTTTAACTATGTAACAAGAAATTTGTTTATCTTTTCTTTTCAATGGGATGAGAAAATAGCTTTGTTAATTTGTTAAAAATGGGGTTGGGGAGGCTTGCTACAGTTGTAAAATATTGCCTGATCTTTGATCCAAGATCATATTATTATTAATTGTACTTATTTTGATTTAATACGAGGATATACCTTACAAATTAGAGGTAATTTGTAAATGTTTGTAATATAAAAACAAAACACATATCAATAAAATGGGAAAGGGGAATTGAAGTCAATTCCAAGTTCATTGACCCTAGGTAAAGAATTCCTTACTTCTTGAATATTTCATCTTGCCTAGTCCATGAATGAACCTGTATGGTGGCATCTTCAGCTGTTCGGAGGCCATCTCTTCTTAGATCCCAGCCTGTATCCCAGGAGTTCAGACTTTAAGAATAGAAGGCATCTAAAAGTTTCTCTAATTCCAATTCTTTATTTTACTGAGTGGCTTACTGGGGATCAAGGAGGGACCTACCCTAGATTACATATCTAGCAAGGAGGCAGAACTGGGATCAAACAGGTTTCTGAAACCAGATATGGTTTCCTTTTGCTGTATTATGTTGCTTCTAGATAGCCCAAACTTTGAACTCAACACATCCAAGACTGATATTATTTTTGACCCCAAATCTTCCCATTTTCTTCCCGACTTCCCTATGTCAGTGACAAGGTTCACTATTCACTAGCCATCTATGTTCAACACTTCCATGTAATTTACTTTTCACATTCCTGATATCTAACCAGTTACTAATTCCTGTCACATATACCTAATTTATCAATCATCAACACATTTATTAGCTACCCACTTTATATGAAGAATACAAAGACCCCTCTCAAAAAAATAAAACCCCAAACAGTCTACACTCTCAAGGAGATTGCATTCTAAGCAATAATTCATTCTTTCCCTTATTTCTCTTCCCACTTCCATCACCCAGTGTAGTTCTTCATTGTTTTCATTCTATACCATGGCAATAGATTTGTAGGGTCCTAATCCCAATGCATCTTCCACAGAACTCCTAGCATAATGTTCCTGGTTCGCTGATTACATCACTGTCCTGCTCAAAAAAACAAAACAAAACAAAACATCAATAGCTGTTGATTTCTGTGTGCAACTCACTATACTCCAGAACTCTGCCTGGATCAGATTAAAATGTAATTGGGAAATATGAAACAAAATAAACTACAATAAAAACATAGGTAACATTGCATATTCCCAATCCCCAACACTATATACTGGGATGAAATTACCAGGCACCCACTTATCTGGCATAAGGAAATTTGTTGAACTCCGCTGTAAGGTTCAAGTCAACCCTGGTGAGAAGATTGTGGGAAATTGGCCAAAGCATGAGATAAAATTCCATTCACTTGATCATTTGGCTTGGAAATATCTATATGATTTTTTTTTTCTTTTGTGTGGACTTGTGATTTCCCTATTGTTGTGTTTCTCCAGTGTGGAGACCCTTGGAGTCACCATATTGGAATACAGATTGTCTTATATTTTGCAATTTAGTTTTTTTTTTTCTCCTGGGACATTTCAGCTTTTTTTTTCACTTAAAATTTTTTCTTTCTCTCATCTTCACCCACTCTTTTGAAAGAAAAAAATCTTGTAACAAATATGCACAGCGAAGCAAAACAAATCCCTGCATTAGGCATGTCCAAAACAAATAAACAAACAAAAATCCCTATGTCTCAATCTATATTGAGTCTGTCATCTCTGTCAAGAGGTGGATAGCTTGTTTCATCATTTGTCCTCTGAAATTGTACCTGAACATTGCATCCAGCACACTTCTCAAGTTTTTCAAAGCTCTTTGCCTTTTTTTTTTTTTTTTGCTGAGGCAATTGGGGTTAAGTGATTTGCCCAGGGTCACACAGCTAGGAAGTATTGTATCTGAGGTCATATTTGAATTCAGGTCCTCCTGACTTTAGGGCTGGTGTACCACCTAGCTGCCCCTGTATTATTCTTATTTTATATAATCTTTACTTAGTTCTTCTCACTTCACTGTATCAGTTCATGCAAAAAATTCCTTTATTTCTCTAAAATTGTCTCCATCATCTCTTTCAGCACAATGATATTCCATTACATGCATATACTTTGTTCGGCCCTTTCCCAAATACTGACCACCATGTTAGTTTTTTATTTTTTGCTACCATAAAAGGAACTTCTCTAATTCTTTTATACATATGGGTCCTTTTCCTCTTTGATCTCTTTGAGGGGATAAACCTTATAATGGCACAGCTGGGTTAAAGAGTATGAAAAAATTGACTACCTTTTGGGACATGGTTCCATATTGTTTTACAGAATGACTGGACCAATTCCCAGATCTACCAGGACTGCTTATTATAGTCCCTGAGCACTTTTTAGTGGGGAATTGCCTAGGGCCCTAATAAGGTGAAGGGATGCCCCAGGGTGCCTCAGCCAGTGTATGTTCAAGAGATTACTTGTCCCTACCTACTCCTGACTCCAAGATCTGCTATTTGTGGAACAAGCATTAATTATATACAAATATGGAAATATGTTTAGAAGAATTGCACATGTTTAATCTATATTGGATTTCTTGCTGTTTAGGAGCAGGGGGAGAGGGGGAGAAAGGGAGAAAAATTCAAAACACAAAGTTTTGCAAAGTTGAATATTGAAAACTATCTTTGCATATGTTTGGAAAATTGAAATGCTATTTTTTTAAAAAAGTGCTTGATGCATATCTTGACTCTCAGAATTATCTAGAGTTTAGAAATATCCAAATCATCAGAATAGATAATGGATAGCTTCTTTTCCTTACAACTTTCCCAGTTCTTCCTGGTTTTATGAAGGAGCTTTGTTTTAACACTCAACTGGAAGTTTCTTTTTTTTAAATTTTCTTTTTTTAATTTTTTAAATTTTTTTTTATAAAGCTTTTTATTTACAAAACATATGAGTGATTTTTCTACATTGACCTTTGCAAAAACTTTTTTTCCCCAAGCTTTTCCCCTCCTTCCCCCCACCTCCCACCCCCAGATGACAGGTAATCCAATACATGCTAAATAGGATAAATTATATGACAAATACAGTACATGTATACATATCTATACAGTTATCTTACTGCACAAGAAACATCAGATCTAGAAAGAGAAGAAGAAAAAACAACCTAAGAAGGAAAACAAAATGCATGGAAATATTGACAGAAAGCGTGAAAATGCTGTGTTGTGGTTCACACTCAGTTCCCACAGGTCTCTCTCTGGATGTATATGACTATCTTCATCGATGAACAATAGGAACTGGTTTGAATCACATCATTGTTGAAGAGAACCATGTCCATCAAAATTGATCATCGTATAGTCTTGTTGCTGTGTATAATGATCTCCTGGTTCTGCTCATTTCACTCAGCATCAGTTCATGCAAGTCTCTCCAGGTCTCTCTGAAATCCTCCTGTTGGTCGTTTCTTACAGAACAGTAATATTCCATAACATTCATATACCATAATTTATTCAGCCACTCTGCAATTGATGGGCATCCCTTCAGTTTCCAGTTTCTAGCCACTACAAAAAGGGCTGCCACAAACATTCTTGCACATGTGGGGCCCTTTCCCTCCTCTAAGATCTCTTTGGGATATAGGCCCAGTAGAAACACTGCTGGGTCAAAGGGTATGCACAGTTTGATAACTTTTTGAGCATAGTTCCAAATTGCTCTCCAGAATGGTTGGATCCATTTACAATTCCACCAACAATGTATCAGTGTCCCATCAACTGGAAGTTTCTAGATTCATCAAATGTGGGAGTTCTCAGAGACCTTAAAATATAGAACATAGAAGGCCACAAACAGAAGTAAATCGAAACCATCTGATCAAAGTCCCTTATTGGAAAAATGGGCAAAATGAAGACTAGATTAGATGGCTAGTTAAATATTAGAATACAGATGTTTTGACTTGCAATGCAGGTTTTCTAAAATCAACCTAGCTCAACATTTCTTATAGCATAGCAGTATTCCATTAATTTATTTTTAAATTTTATTTTTAGCATTCATTTTTTAAAAAATGGAGTTCCAAATTCTCTCTCTCCCTCTAGCCCTTCTCCCATCCATTGAGGAAACAAACAATATGTCAATTCTCCATGTGGTCCACTCAAACTGGCCTGCCAGCTGTTCCTACTACACAACATCCCATTTCCCTTCTCCCCACCTTTGCCCAGGCTGTCCCTCACACCTGGAAGGCACTCTTTCCTCACTACATCTCTAAGCTCCTTCAAATCACAGCCCCTGGCTTCCCTCCTCCAGGAGGCCTCTCCTCCAACTTGGAGGCTTGTGTTTCCAGATGTTTTCCTTGTAGAAATCATTTCATAATTACGCCATATATTCTCTGTCTTTATTCATTTATGACCATTTATTTCTTCCTGGTAGAAAGTTAGCTTCCTGAGGGCAGGGCAGGGACTGCTTAATTTTTGTCTTTGCCACTCAATGTCCACTATAGGATTTTGTTCATGGGAAGCAATTAATAAATGTTGAATTAAAGGAGTTTATTTTAAATACCCCTGACTACTGAGGGTGGTGATAGTGGATTAGGAGGGATGAGGATCAGGGATGGGGGAATTGGAGGCTGCTCTTAATGAAGACAAATTTTACTGACTTCACAGGTGGCTCTCCCAAGAACAGGATCAGGAAAGAAACTGGTTTATAGCACTGCATAGCAGGGTAGTTCAGAAGTGGGTGCTACATTTATAATCAGAAGTTCTGGCTCTAAATCTTGACCCTCCTACAAAATAACACCTAGGATTTACATAACACTTCACAAAAATCATCTTATTTTTTTTCTTACAACCATTCTAGGAGATAGGGTGTTAATACTACCTTCTTTATACAAATGAGGAAACTGAGGTAGCTAGCAGAAAAATGCCCCAAAGCCCACAGATAGTGTCTGGGGCTGGATTTGAACTCAGATATTTCTGACTCCAGGTCCAGCATACTGGCCACTGAGCCACCTGGCTGCCTCATCATGCTTAGGATTTTGATTTCATTTTCTATAAAGAGAGGGGATTGCATTAGGCGACCACCAAGTTCCCTTTAGCTCAAAGTATGGGATGCTATGAATTCTGCACTCGGGTCAGGAGTCCTGGGTCCTAGTCCTTAATCTGTTACCAGCTGGTAGAATTTTCTCTGAATCTTTATTTCTGCATCTGTAAAATAAATAATAGAATAGATGGTCTCCTAAGGCCCCTCCTGGAGCTGACACTCTATGTTCCATGTCCTAAGAAACGTGTCGAGCCTCTTTCTGAGCTGTCTGTTGGGAGGGCATCTGCCTGTCCTTATTTCAACTCTCCCTTGGCTTCCTCAGGAGCTGGAAGGATGGGGGTGTGAACAGGAGTGAGTGCTCAGCCCCCCAGCTCAGCTGGAAGGCTCCCCTGCAAGACACAGAGCAACTGAACTCCCTTCACGTCCCCTGACCCCTTTCTGGGTTTTCCTGTGGTATGTGTCCTGTCCTCAGTCCATCATTTCTATATCACTTCCCAGACTGTGTGTGCTGCCTGCTGGCCCAGGCCCAGTCCAGGACCCACAAGGCCCATGCATTACGCCGGCCTGCCCAGAGCAGAACTGGACCTGGAGATCAGTGCAAAGGCCCGTCTGGGGATTTCAAGAGTATGTTCCTGGCCCCTGGTTTGGGGGCTTTGAAAACGGCTCCTCTCCTCAGCCTTATAAGGCTTAAGCTTCTCTGCTCTGTGCTGGGCGCCCTGGGTGGGCCATGGTAAAGGCCTGTTTATTTCTTAGTTCAACACCCAGCAGAGCCTGGCAGACAGGATGGGGGGGGAGGGTAGTGGACATAGGCTTCAGGGACCATGGCAGGTCCTCACGGCTGCCCACTTCCCAGGAATGCTGGGCAGGGCCCGGAAAGCCAGGGCCCCCTTGGAGACCAGCTTCCTGGGGAAGGAGATAGGTCTGTTTTACTCTTCTCCAGGCCATTGTGGCCAGCTTGGCAGGAGGTGCCCTAGGACTTGGCCTAAGGTGAATAGCTGTTTCTCAGTGAGAAGAGAAAGGATAAAATGGAGTGAAACTCTCCTTCCTTCTTCCCTCCTTCCCTTCCTCCCTCCCTCCCTTCCTTCCTTCCTTCTTTTCTCCTTCCTCCGTCCCTTCCTTCCTCCTTTCCTCCCTCCCTCTCTCCCTCCCTCCCTTTCTCCTTTCCTCCCTCCCTCTCTCCCTGCCTCCCTCCCTCTCTCCCTCCCTTCCTTCCTCCTTTCCTCCCTCCCTCTCTCCCTCCCTTCCTTCCTCCTTTCCTCCCTCCCTCTCTCCCTCCCTTTCTCCCTCTCTGCCTCCCTCCCTCTCTCCCTTCCTTCCTTCCTTCCTTCCTTCCTTCCTTCCTTCCTTCCTTCCTTTCTTCCTTCCTTCCTTCCTTCCTTCCTTCCTTCCTTCCTTCCTTCCTTCCTTCCTTCCTTCCTTCCTTCCTTCCTTC
>JAJPUD010005605.1:58298-90167 GCA_023553655.1 Myrmecobius fasciatus
TCCTTCCTTCCTTCCTTCTTTCCTTCCTTCCTTCCTTCCTTCCTTCCTTCCTTCCTTCCTTCCTTCCTTCCTTCCTTCCTTCCTTCCTTCCTTCCTTCCCTCCTTCCTTCCTTCCCTCCTTCCTTCCTTCCCTCCTTTCTTTCTCTGTTGGAAAAAAATAGACCGAGTCAGCCTTCACAGATCCTATTATCTATTGGAATGACAGATATCTCTAATATGTAATATTGTACTTCTCTACATCCAGTCACTTCATTCCTTGCTGGCAGAGAAGATGCTGCCCAGAGGCTGTAATTGATAGCGGGAAAAGAGGGATGGGTATGACTGAGAGAGGAAGGCCTGATAGCTCTGGAGTTGAACAAAGAGATAGCCAGCCAACTGAACTAGGCCAGGTTGGGATGGACCAGCAGCATAAATGCCCCCCAGGGAGAGAGCCAGGAGTCAGGTGCTAATAGTAGAGGACCAGTTTTCTGGGAAACAGAAATCTGGACCTGATTGATTCACTAGAGCAGAGGTTGGGGCCTGTTTAGAACTCTTATTTCCACATTCTCTTTTTGTTGCTCAGGAGACAGGTATGAGGCTCCTCCTCCTTTCCAGATCACCTGGACCACTCTCCTAACTCCCCTTTGTGTTCATCCCTTCTCCTCTGATTCACCATTTGAAAAAAAGTGGATGAGGGCACATAGGCCCTTACTTAGCTAACCTAGGACATTTGGAGCGCCTGCCGGAAGATGCTCCCCACATCCCCCTAGTTACTATATTTTAGGTGTTCAGAAGCTATTTTGGAGCCCTCCTGAAACTAGATTCCTGTATAGGGCCCAGCCTACAAATTAGAGATACTCAATAGATTATAGATATATTTTCTTTTGACTTCCTGTGAAAACATGTCCATTTCAGAGCCCAAGAGAATAAAGCCCTATTTATTGGAACATTAGCATTTTGATAGATTCCTGATGGGGCTGTGAAGCTGGGACCATGGGAAGCTATGTGCTTCACAACTAGAGTTGTAACTAGAGTGAGGTGACTAGGACTTTGTCCCTAGGTACCAAAATTGAGAGTATATTGATACTTATATTTAGCACTTATACTCATTGAGCAGGTAAAAACAACTGAATTACTTTAGAGCCTAATTAATAAAAATAATTAGTTAAAAGAAGAAGCTTCTAAAAGGGAAAAGCCTTTCCCTGGCAGCTATAGTCAAGCTAAACTTAGGTTGCTCCTTCTCCTCTCCCCACCCCTATCCCCACCTTACTAATCTCCCAATAATAGTCTATTGCTATTCTGGGGTCTCCACTATCCAGGGCTTCTATCTCTGCCTCTGTGGAGTATGTTCCAAGGTTCAAGATACCCTCCCCAACTGAGTTTGCCTTCAAACTTGATTGCCTTTTGTGGTGTTTGTCCCAGGCACCAGATTTGCTAGTTATGGCTCTACTCACATCCTCCCAATTTAAGAAGTCCTTCTTATTGGGTTGGACTTGGCTGCATCTTGTACTGGAGTCCACTCAGAAAGCTGTTTTTTCCCCAATTACAGCCCATTCAGTCTTCCTTTCTCAGAGCTGGGAAATACTCCCAGTTCTTTCAACTAATCCTTGTATGGCATGATTGCCCAGCCCCTCACCATCCTGGTAGCCACTATTTGATTTCAATCCAACTTATCAACATCTTTCCTGAAATATGGCACCCAAGATAGAACTCAATCTTCCATATGTGGTCAGGCCAGGGTGGAAAGGAGGGGAGGAAGGGAATAAGCATTTATAGAACATCTGCAATATGCCAGGCATTGTGCCAAGCACCTTACAAATATCTCATTTGATTCTCACAACAACCTGGCAAGATAAATTCTATGATTATCTCTTGTTTTGTAGCAGAGAAAACTGAGTCAGACAAATGTCAAGGAATTGCCCAGGCTCACAAAGCTAGTACGTATTTTGAATTCAGGTCTTTCTGACTCTAGATCCAGCACTCTATCCACTGCCAGTGGAGTGCTATAGGAGTGTCAACTATCAACTCCCATCTTCTGGACAATGAGCCTCTTTTTATGCCCTAAAAAGTTGAATTAGCTTTTTTGGCCAGATTTTGCTTCTGGCTTATATTGAGAGTGCAGTCTATTGAAACCTCCAGGATTTTTTTTATACCAACTATATTAAAATAATAGTAGTAGTAATACTAATCATAGTAATAATAATAATTTTGTTGTTTAGTTATGTCTGACTCTGTGATCCCATTTGGAGTTTTCTTGGCAAAGACACTAGAGTAGTTTACCATTTCCTTCTGCAGCTCATTTTACAGATGAGGAAACAGGAATCTAGGGTTAAGTGACATGTTCAGGGTCATATAACTAGTAATTGTCTGAAGCTGAATTTGAATTCAGATCTAGGACTCTATCCATTGTACCACCTAGCTCTAAATCACAATAACTACAAAATCCTTTCTATATATTATCTCCTTATCCTTTTTATGAAGTATATGCTATTGTTATTCCCATTTTACAGATGAGGAAAGTGATTCATTCTGTCACAAAACTAGTGAATATCTGAAGTAGTGTTTGAATCCAAGTCCTTCTGATTTCAAGCTCACACGCTACAGGCTACTCTATTCTGTACTTATGCAATTGATTTTTTGAGCTCCAGGTAAGAACTTTACATTTACCCCTATTAAATTTCATTTGATCATGTGTGCCTATTATCTCCCTTTGTTTTGGACATTTTATTTCTATGAATGCTATAGGATGGCATAGCAGGTGGTCAGAATGTCTGCTTTGGAAGCAGAGAGACCTGGATTCCAATTCTTCCTCCAACATGCACTGGCTGTATGACCCTGGGCAAATGCCTTAGGCTCCTAGTACCCCAGGAAACTCTCTAAGACTAGAAATTACAAAAGATTTGGTGATCTGTTTTAGTGGAGGGAGTTTCTAAGGTTGGAGTTTCTGATCCAATCACAGGTAAGGATCAAAAATCAAAGTAGCAGTCTCCCACCCTCACCTTTCCTCATCCTGTTGTCCTTGAGCCCATTTCTCTCCATCTGTCCCAAATGACTTCATCATTCAGGGATCCCATAGTTATGGCATTCCCCTACCTTACCAGTCAAGTAACATTGTGAAACAAAGGAAATGAGGGTAGTCTGGCATGACTAAAATTAGTTTAATTTAATTAAAAATTGCATTTCCTCTACAAAATGACAAATCTCTTTAAATATGTGCACACATGCACAGTCCAAGGCAAGCTAAACACAGGCATGTGCTTGAACATGCAAACAGAGAGAATCACAAATCATGGGCGTTCACCTCTTGACAGATAGCAGAGAGAAACAGACCCTGATAGGGTCGTGAAATGAGTTGTCAATCAATCAATCCATGAGCATTTCTTAAGTACTTACTGTGTGCCAGCACCATTCTAAAGTCTGCAGATACAAAGCAAGGCAAAACATTCCCTGGACCAGGCTCTGGAGGAATGGTTCTGGGCCCCACCCTCAGAAAACACCCTATGTGAGGAGGAAAAAGTCTCTCCCCAGAATGATATAAACTAGAATCCTGTGCTGAATTGTGCCTCATAGGTGGCAAGTGTCTGTATTGGTCTTTATGTTGAAGAGGAGAGGTTTTTTGCTTGTTGGGAGAATAATGGTAATAATTCATGGTAATTCCTGAACTCAAGGTGACCTGGAGGTGACTGGTAGATCTCAAAGTCAAGCAGTATGAACAGAGTCCAAAATCTGACAGGTCCTTCCAATTTGGGTAGGTTTGGAGGATAGCCCCAATGACCAGCCTAGCTGAGGTTGGAGGAAAGCTGGCTGCAAGGCCATGAAGTTATTGATCACAGAAATTCTCAGAGGATATCTACTTAGTTATGATCTTTTTTGCTGGAGAGAAGCTTCAAAATAATACTACTGAAAATCTATAATCATAATAATAGATAATAGGATTTTAGGTCTGGAGCCTGAAGGGACCCAAGGGATCATCTAGTACAAATTCTCATATTACAGCTGAGGAAACTGAGGCACAGAGAAGAAATTAAATAAAGGGGTGAAATGGAGGGAGAGAGAAACTGACAGAAGAGAGGACAGACAGGGAGGGGCAGTAGACAGAAGCAAAACAATATTGAGGAAGAAAAGGGTGAAAGGAGAAAGAGGATGAATGGGAGGAAAAATAGGATGGCAGGAAATACACAGTAAAAATAATTGTGAATGTAAATGGGATGAACTCTTCAAAAAATGGAAGCAGAACTCATATTTCAGGAAAACTGGAAAACAATAGAGCACAAACTAGGTATAGAGCAACATCTCACACCACATCTTAAGATAAGGTCAAAATATAGCAAAATAAGACATAAATGGTGACATCATAAGCAAATTAGAAGAACAAGGAATAATGTACCTGCCAGATCTATAGAAAAGGGAAGAATTCATGATTGAACAAAAGAGGGCATTACAAAAATATAAAATAGATAATTTTGATTATATTAAATTAAAAAGCTTTTGCATGAACAAAATCAATGCAACCAAGATTAGAAGAAACCAGAAAGCTGGGAAGCAATCTTTATAGCAAGTGTCTCTGATAAAGGCCTCATTAAATTTATATGAATACAAATCATTGTCTAATTGGTAAATGGTCAAAGGATATGAACAGGCAGTTCTCAGATGAAGAAATCAAAGCTATCTATGAGCATATGAAGAAGTGCTCTAAATTACTTTTGATTAGAAAAATGCAAATTAAAACAACTCCGAGGTACCACCTCACACCTATCAGATTGGCTAATATGACAAAGAAGAATAACAATAAATGTTGGAGAGGATGTAGGAAAATTGAGACACTGATATATTGTTAGTGGAGTTGTGAACTGATCCAACCATTCTGAAGAACAATTTGGAACTATGCCCAATGGGCAATCAAATTATGTATACCCTTTGATCCAGCAATATCCCACCACTAGTGCTGTATCCTAAAAAGAGATAAAAAAGGAAAAAGGACCTACATGTGCAAAAATATTTATAGTAGTGCTTTTCATAATATTAAAATATTAAAAATTGGTGGGATACTCATCAGTGGGGGAATTGACTAAACAATATGTAGTATATGAATGTAATTGGAATGCTATTGTGCAATAAGAAATGAAGAACAGGCAGATTTCAGAAAAACCTGGAAAGACATGTATTTATTGAAACAAAGTGAAATGAAAAAACCAGGGAAACATTGTATACAGTGTCAGGAGCATTGTGTGATGATCAACTAAGAATGACTTGGCCAAATACTAAGCACTCATGAAAGAAAGTGTTATCTACATCCAGAAAAAGAACTGTTGGACTCTGAATGAAGATTGAAGTATACTTTTTTTCACTGTATTCTTTTTCATGTTTTTTTTCCTTTTGATCTGTTTCTTCTTTCACATATTCACTAATATGAAAATACATTTTATATGATAGCACATATATAACCTATATCAAATTGCCTACCATCTTTGGAAGAGGGAAGGGGAGGAAGAAAAATTTGGAATTCAAAATCTTGTAAAAACGAATGCTATGAAAATTGTATAAACATGTATACATATATTGGATTTAACATATAATTGTAACATATTTAACATATAATGAATTACTTGCCATCTGGGGGAGGGGGTAGAGGAGATGGGGAGAAAATTTGGAACACGAGGTTTTGCAAGGGTCAATATTGAAAAATTATCCATGCATATTTTTTTGAAAATAAAAAGCTTTAATAAAAAAAGAATGCTAAAAATTGTCTTGACATGTAATTGGGAAAATACTATTAAAAAAATAAAAGCAAACAACCAAGAGGGGAAAAAATTAAAATGCTACTTCCTGCAAGAAGTCTTCCCTGATTTTCCCAATTTTGCCTAGTAACCACCCTCCTCTCCTTAGCCCATACCTTCTACTTGTTCTAGTATCTTTTTAAAGCATTTATCATGTATTGATTTGTCCTTTTGTATCTTCTCTCCCTGTTAGATTGACCACTCCATGAAGATAGGAACCACATACATTGAATTTTTAATCTAAATTCTGCATATTCTCCAATCAATCAAAGATTTATCCAATACCTCCTATGTGCCAGTCATATGGCAAACCCTGGCAATGCAGAAAGAGACAAAGGACAATTTCTGTCTTCAAGGAATTTACAGTCCAATAGGAGAAGACAGCAAACAAATAAATAAATATATTTAAAGCAAGCAACACATATGAAGAATGGAAAATGACTAACAGAGGAAAGGCACTAGAATTAAGAAGGATTGAGGAAGCCTTTCTGTAAATGAAGAGATTTTAGCTAAAGTCAGTGGGCAGAATTGAGGAGGTGATAATTCCAGGCATAGAATACAGCCTGTGCCATTGGACTGAGCTCCTAGTAAATAGCTCTGTATATTGTAGGCGTCCTTAATCAACAATGTTGGTTGAGAAAATGAATGAATCAGTGAATGTGTTTGAATGCCAAACTGTGGAATTTTTTTAATTAGAGGAATAATACTATGGAGAAAGGCCTGCCTGACAATTTGAAAAAGATCTGGGAGTGTTAGAAAGTTGTAAGCTTAACATAAATCCATACTATGGAAATGGAGGCCAAAAATCTCTTGGGATCTCAGGCTGTAGGAAGGGCAAGTCAGGGGCTCTGTTGAGGTAAATGGGGATATTTAGTCTGGAGAAAAGATGACAGAGGGAGACATGGTAACTATTTTCAAGTATTTGAAGAGCTGTCATGTGTAAGAAGGATTAGATGTATTTTGCTTGGCCCCAGTGGGCAGAACTAAGACTATTGGGTAAAATTGCAGAAAGGTAGATTTTGGCTTGATCTAAGGAAAAGCTTCCCAACAATCAGAGCTTTCCAAAAGTGGAATGGGTTTTCTTGGAAAGTAGAAAGCTTTTCATTGTCACTAAAAGTCTGGGAAGGATAGATGGCTACTTCCTTGTTGGGGAAAGTTAGAGAGGGATTCTTTTTTTTTTTTTTTCCTCTGCTAAGTTTTCTTTTCTTTTCTTTTTTTTTTATGAAAAGCTTTTTATTTACAAAACATATGAGTGATTTTTCTACATTGACTTTTGCAAAAAACTTTTTTTTCCAAGCTTTTCCCCTCCTTCCCCCCACCCCCCACCCTAGATGACAGGTAATCTAATACATGCTAAATATGATAAATTATATGACAAATCCAATATATGTATACATATCTATAGAGTTATCTTACTGCACAAGAAACATCAGATCTAGAAAGAGAAGAAAAAAAAACAACCTAAAAAGGAAAAGAAAATGCATGGAAATATTCACAGAAAGCATTAAAATGCTGTGTTGTGGTTCACACTCAGTTCCCAGAGGCCTCTCTCTGGATGTATATGACTATCTTCATTGCTGAACAATAGGAACTAGTTTGAATCACATCATTGTTGAAGAGAACCATGTCCAGCAGAATTGATCATCGTATAGTCTTGTTGCTGTGTATAATGATCTCCTGGTTCTGCTGATTTCACTCAGCATCAGTTCATGCAAATCTCTCCAGGCCTCTCTGAAATCGTCCTGCTGGTCATTTCTTACAGAACAATAATATTCCATACCATTCATATACCATAATTTATTCAGCCATTCTCCAGTTGATGGGCATCCTTTCAGTTTCCAGTTTCTTGCCACTACAAAAAGGGCTGCCACAAACATTCTTGCACATGTGGGGCCCTTTCCCTCCTCTAAGATCTCTTTGGGATATAAGCCCAATAGAAACACTGCTGGGTCAAAGGGTATGCACAGTTTGATAACTTTTTGAGCATAGCTCCAAATTGCTCTCCAGAATGGTTGGATCCGTTCACAGTTCCACCAACAATGCATCAGTGTCCCAGCCTTTCCACATCCCTTCCAACATTCGTCATTATCTTTTCCTGTCATTTTAGCCAATCTGACAGGTGTGTAGTGGTACCTCAGAGTTGTCTTAATTTGCATTTTAGAGAGGGATTCTTATTCAAGGATAGGTTGGGCCAGATGCCTTCTGAGGTTCTTCCTTGCTGAGGGTCTCTGGGGTCAAAATCATGGGTTAAAAAGGAACGTTGCAGTCTGGAAGAAAGAACACTATGTTTGAATTTATCATTCACCTCCTGAGTGATCTTAGGAAAATTACTTTGTTCCTCTGAACTCCAGATTCTTCCTTTGGGGAAACCCCTCCAACACTGCAGGTAATAATCCTTCTGATGTGCCTACTTCATAAGGCTGTTGTGAAGAGTCAAATGAAATAATGCATAAAATGTCCTAGAAATGTCAGTTATTAGGATTATTATGGAGGTTGCACTGACATAAGGAATATAGAGCTGTTCTCAGAGTCAGAAAGTCTTGGTTCAAGTCCCATCTCTGACATATAATCATAGACCTAGAATGATGTACAACTTTAGGCAAGTTAACTTGCCTAAACTTTAATTTCTTTTAAGTTTACTTCTTTAACTTTAACTTCTTAATGTTTTCCATAACTCTGAAAGACTATGAATTGTAGACAAAGTTTCTTAAACTATGGTTTGTGTCCTGATATGGAATCACATAATCGAATGTGAAGGTTGCAAAAAAAATTGCCAACAGTAAGAGGTATTAAATATTCTTTATGTTAAAATAAATTCTTTATGTAAAAATAAACAAGCACATTCATTTCATTAGTATGGAAATTTGCTTTCATCTTTAATAAATGGTAAAATTACATGCACACCGATGTCTGGTTTTAAAATAAGTTTCTTTATGATTTATTATCAGCAAATATTTGATTTGTATACCTATTTTATATGCCTTTATACCCTGGGGTATGTAAAAATTTCTTGGACAAAAAGGGGTCATGAGTGGAAAAAGTTTAAGAAGCCTTGTTGTAGAGCACTTACTGATTCCAATTGGTGGAGGGTTTCCTCACCAGGATTTCCCTCTATCAAGTGTTCTTAATCTAGACTGACCTCATGAAAGATCCATAAGTAGATTGCACATGTTTAGCCTATATCAGATTGTTTGCTGTCTGGGGGAGAAGTGAGAAGGGAAGGGAGGGAGAAAAATTTGGAACACAAGGTTTTGCAAAGGTGAATGCAGAAAACTATCTTTGCATGCATTTGGAAAAATAAAATACTCTTTTTAAAAAAAGGAATCCATGAAACAAAAGGGTTAAGAGTCCCTGGTCAAAATTGATAAAATAAACATTAAATGTAAAAAAATGGAGAGTAATAAAAAGAAAAGAAAAGGGATTTTTCTAAGGATGATATTCCTAAAAGCATTGGCTTGCAGGGGAAGAGACTGGACTCAGAATTCTTGGGTGATGTCTCACTCTGCCTGTCCTCTGTCCAGCTATTAGGTGGCCCAGGAAAATTTTTCTGGGACAGAGAGTGGGAACCACTTTTGGCCACCCATTGAAACACTTGGATTAGCCAATGGCACTGAATAAACTCATGATCAGAACTCAGCTAATAATTCACACAGGTAATTAAGATGGCATTTGGGCTGGGCCCTTGGCTTGGAGCCAAAAAAGCAAAATAGATTTCTCCCCTTCTCTGGGGCTCCCCTACTTCTATGAGGTCATATGGGAAGGTTCAGATCAGGAAGGAGTGTATACAAGAGAGTTTCTTTCCTTTTAACAAAAAATCTGACCTGTCAGAGTGGGGATTGGAGAGGCAAGAAGGAGGTTGGTTAGGATGGGATAAGGGACCTGGAGATCTAAGCCCATGATGCTTCTAATCTTACCTCCTGTGTCCAATCTCTTCTACACCATCTCTTTTTTTCTGCTTCACCACTCCCCTCCTCCACTCCTGCTCCAATCTTTTAAAAATAGTTTATGAAGGGGTTTGGCCAATGTTTGATCTTGTAGCAGTTTCAAAACTGGTAGCACTGGAAATTGGAAATCAGAGTCTGTGCAGACAGGTAGAGACCTGATACTGTGTCTCTGTCTCTCTGTCTCTGTGTGTCTCTTTCCTTCTCTCTCTATCTGTCTCCCTTTCCTTTTCTCCCACTCTTTCCTTCTCTCTGTCTCTCCTCTTTTCTCTAGCTCCCTTTCTCTCTCTTTCCTTCACTCATTCTTTCTTTGCCTCTTTTCTTCTCTCTCTCCATTTCTCTATCTCTCTCTTCAGAGCTGGATGCAACCTTAGAGTCACTTAATCTATCCCTCACCACCATCCTCTTTTCCCTTTTTCATATTTGGAAACTGAGGTCTTTAGATAGAAATTATTTGCACAAGCTCACATAGCTAATAAGTATTGGAACCAAAATTTGAACTCAGAATTCCAAGTCTAGGGCTCTTTCCACTACACTGCTCCCCAAGGGATTAATTTAGTTTAAATTTTAATTTAGTTTAAATTTAGAAATAGGATAAGGCCCAATTCAGATCAAGAAACTATTATTAAATACATAATATAAGGAAGGTCTTGGGACCAAGGCAGGTTCCAGAGATACACTTCCTGTATGTCCCAAAAGGTTGAAGGACCCTAGTATTTGCTCACCCAGAAGAAGAAGCATAACTAGGATTGGGAGATGAATCCTTTGTTTCCGGGCACAGAAATTTAGAAGGTGCCAAGAATATTTCTGATCCTTTAGTAGTGTAGAAATAACTTAGTTTAGCACCTAGTTTGTGAGAATAATTGATTAAATTAGGAAATTATTGGTAGCCCACTGCATGAAAGGCAAGCTTTTCCTGGCCTCACCTTGTACCCTGCCCCCTCCCATGGCTGTTGGCTTTCCATGGATCAAACTCTTGGTGTCCTAATCTTCCCTCTTTCCCCCACCCAATTTCCCCTGCCATGAGCCTTATATCATAGGGTCTTTCTTTCTCATTTCTCTCCTTGTGACATCCCATGTTCAATGGAATTTGTCTTAATAAAAAAATAAAAATACATTTTTTTACATGAACTGATGCTAAGTGAAGTGAATAGAACAAGAGAACATTACACACCGTAATAGCAAGATTATATGATCATCAATTCTGATGGACGTGGCTCTTTTCAACAAAGAGGTGATTCAAGGCAATTCCATAGACTTGTGATGGAGAGAGCCATCTGCATCCAGAAAGAGGATTATGGGGGCTGAATGTGGACCAAAGCATAGTATTTTCACTCTTTTTTGGTGCTTTTTTTTTCTTTCTTGTATTTTGTTTTTCCCCCTTTTTGATCTGATTTTTCTTGTACAACATGATGAATATGGAAATTTGTTTAGAAGAATTGCACATGTTTAAAAAAATAATTCAGTCTAATAACTCCTCACCTCATATGAAAAAAAAAAACTAGTTATGGTTCTGCCCAAAGGAAAGGTTGCTAGGATTTGGTGGGGAGGGGAGTGAGGAGTGAGGTGCTTTGGGTTTAGAAGACATGGCTAAGGCAAAGCTGTGTGACTCTGAGGACATCAGGATGGAGGGAGTCTCCTGCCTAGGATTTAGAGCTAGGAGACCATCCTCCTTGTCCAGCGCTAGATGATACTCCCAAGGAGACAAAGGTGGTAAGTGGCAGAATCAGGCTTCAAATCAAGGGGCTCTGAGCCCCAATCTAGAATGTGACCCACTGTACTTGAAGCCTTCCTTGTTTTTAAGGGATCAGGCTTCCTGGCTCCAGAGAACCCCCCTCCTCCTTCATGCCCACTGTAGGCCCTTTCAAAAAGCCACCTATGAGGAGTGTAGCTATTTCTCTAAAAAATTGGCCTTCTACCTTTTATGAGCAGCTATTCTGTCTCCTGCCCTAGGTTCCTGCTGTCAGACAGACTGACTCCACTTAATAAACTCACTCACAGACCCACTTTCTTAAAGTCACAGTATAAGGACATAAATTAGCCAATTCAGCCTCAGACAAAGACGCTCTTTTCAGAGGTCTGTCCCTCTGTGCTCGCTCACTCACGGGGAGAAGCTGGATCTGTGAATCCCCAGAAAAGAATGTTTCCATTACTAGAGGGGCAATAAATTAACATTTGCTCATAGGGGAAAATAATGGCCCATTTTCAATAAGCCAGTCAGATTCAATCTTTCTCTCTTGTTTTTGTCTCTCTTTGTTGCTGCTTTTGTCTCTGTCTCTTAGATTTTCTCTCTGGATTTCCTCAGTTGTCTCTCATTGAATTCAATAAGCATTTATTACATGCTTACTCTGTGCCAGGCATTGTGCTAGGTGCTGGAGATAACAATGACAAAAAGGAAGCAGAGTCTATATCTGACTCCTTTTCTCCTGTCTTTTTCTTCCCTTCTTCCCTTCCTTCTCCCCACTCTTTCTTCTCCTTTCTTCCTTTTCTCCTCCTCTCCTCCTCCTTCTCTCTTCCTCCTCCTTTTCCTTCTTTTCCTCCTCTTCTTCTTTCTTCTTCTTCCTTCTACTTCTTTCTTCTTTGTTCTCTCTTCCTTCTTCTTCATCCTCTTTCTCCTCCTCCTCCTCTCTTGTCACCTCTCTTGCACTCTCACCACCTACTCCAATTTACACCTCAATCAGATTCTGCATTACAACACATCTGATAAGCTATTTACCCTTTGCCTGAAGATGTCTAATGAACATAATTCACTTTAAGATGATCCTTATTGGTAGAAAGTCTTTCTTATGTCAAGCCCGAACTTGCCTCCTGGTAATTTCTGCCACTGCTCCTTCTTTTACCCTTTGGTACCAAGCAGAACAAGTCTATCGGCTCTCCCACAGGAAAACCTTTTAGATATGCAAAGTTAGTTATTCCATCTCCTCTAAGGCTTCTCCAGGCTAAAGATTCACAGTTCCTTCAAATGTTCATCAGAGGAAATGATCTTGAGACCTTCTATCCTCCTGGTTGCCCTCCCTCCTCTGGATGCTTCCTAATTTTTCAATGTTTTTCCTGAAATATGATACCATACCCCTCCCCAATGAATACAATATTCTAGATGTGATCTAACAAGGACCCAGTGGGGACCTTTACCCATCCTGCTTTCTGCATACAACTCTCTCAAGTTGAGACAGAGAAGTGATATAGTGGATAGAATGCAGATATAAAGTCTGGAATACCTGATTTTGAATCCTGAATCAGACATTTACTATCTAGGTGACCCTGGGCAAGTTATTGAATCTCTCTCAGGCTCAGTTTCCTTATTTGTAGAATGAATGAATTGTTGAACTGGATAGTCTAATGTTGCCTGAGAATGAACTTTCTGAGCAGCTGTTCTATACTGTTGATTCATACTGAGCTTGCAGCTCATTTCAATCACCAGATTTTTTTTTTTAGATAAACTTATGTCTAGCCATGTCTTCCTTCTCTTGTACTGGTGAAATTGAATTTTGAATTCAGGGAAAAGACTAATTATAATTGTATTTATTATTTTCATCCAAACAGAGTCAATCCAATCTCTGATTTTGTCAATATCATTTTCTATCCTACTTTTGACATCCACTAGATCCAAAATTTCTCCCAATTTTGAATCAATTGGAAATTGGGTAAGTCGGTTGTCTCTGCCTATAATAGTCATCTGTGTCACTGATAAAAAATATTAAACAGCACAAAGCAAGCCACAGAACCTTAGGGCATTCTGCTAGAGATCTATTTCCAAGTTGACTTCGGACTATTAATGACTAGCCCATATCTCTCCATGTGGTCACTAAAGAAAGCACGAGAGACTTTGACAGATGCTTTCCTCATATTCAGGTTAGCAATATCAACAGCATCCACCTGGTTCACCATTCCTGTCATCCTATTTTTAAGGTTATTCAGGTATAATCTGTTCTTGATGAATTTATGCTGGACCTTTAGCATTTCTTTTCTAGATTTTTTCCCCCTAGATGTTATATAATAATATAAGGCAGCCTAAAATTTTCTCAAGAACTGAAATAAAATTCATAGATGTATACTTTGCAGATATTATTATTTTCATTTGAATAGAATCAACTTTTATTATGCCAAAGTCTTTTTTAATGTGAAAATTTTCAAAATTAAAATTTTTTCCCAATGACATGTAAAAACAATTTTAGCTTTCATTTTAGTTTATTTTATTTTATTTTTTACAATTTGGAATTCCAAATTCTCTCTCACCTTTATTTCTTCCCCATCATTGAGAGGGCAAGCAATATGATAAAGGTTATACATGTTCTACCAAAATTTATTTGGATCATAATTTTGTTATCATCTGGATTAAACATCTCTCCCATTTTGTGTTCTTTTCTTTTTTGCAAATTGGAATTGATCCTTCTCCAATTCTGAAGTAATTCTATGGTTCTCCATGATGTTTCTGAGATCAAAAGGGTCTCAGCAATAAATGCTTTTTTCCATCTTGGTGATGTGGCTCATCTGGCTCTGCTGATTTGTTCTCAACTGGGGCAGATAAATTCACTTCTACTATCTCCTCGGTTATCTTAAGTGATTGACTCCCCAGGAGGCATTTTTTGCTCAATCCTTTATAATCCAAACATTATTCTTCTTGGCTGAAAAAAAAAAAGAAAAGAAAAGAAACCAAGCACACTCTAAAGCAAGAGGTTCTGCTGACTTTTTTTTTCCTTTTGAATTTTAATTGATGGGCTCCTGCTCATTTCTTTTCTTTTTCTTTTTTAAAAAATATTTTGAAATCTCCTCTCTCAAATCCAAGAGGCATGTCAGACTGTGCCTGGCTTTTTTCTCTTTTATCACAAATTCTAAGATGGAGTGGCTACTCAGCTCTGTATAACTATATTTCTTTGTAATCCTAGGCATTTTTATTTTATGCATTTAGAAACTATCCTATCCATATGCAGAGAAAGAAATGATTGTGTTTGAATACAGAATGAAGCAAACTTTTTTTTAAACTTTATTTTTCTTGAGGGTCTTTTTTGGCAGGAAGAGATCTATGTTTTCTTTAGAAACATGACCTTTATGGAAATGTTTTGCACAACTTCACACGGGTCTTCTCAATGAAGGGTTGAGGAGGGAAGGAGGGACAGAATTTGGAACTCAAAGTTTTAAAAAATAAATGGAGGTTTGGTGGATAGAGCACCAGCCCTGAAGTCAGGAGGAACTGAGTTCAAATCTAACCTCAGACACTTAACATGTCCTGGCTGTGTGACCCTGGGCAAGTCATTTAACCCCAATTGCTTCAGCCAAAAAGAGAAAGAAAGAAAAAATAAATGGAAAGAAATTGTTTTACATGTAACTGGGGGGTGGAATAAAAATAATATTATGGAATATATAGAAAATATATTATGAAATATTATGGAAATAATATTATGGGAAACAAAACAAAATAAAAACTGTTCTGAGAAAGGGTATATAAGATTTACCAGACTGTCACATGGGGTCTATGACATCCAAAAATATTAAGAGCCATAAGTCTGTTTACTATACCTCTTTTGATATATTCCAAGATTACATTTGGTCCTTTAGTGATCTTGTCACATCATTGATTCATACTGAACTCATGGTCCACTAGAAGTCCTAGACCTTTTTCTACAAAAATTGTTGTTTAGTAATACTTTCCTCCCACATCCCTTGCCCCATTCTGCACTGGTGAAAATGATCCTTGAAACCAAATGCAGAATTTTATATTTATCATCTCTTTATAATTTTATCTGGAGAGGAACTGAGCATGGCATAGTAGATCATCAGAGACCAATTTCAAGCCTCGCCTCGCTAGGAAACCATAAACAAGTTAACTGATCTCACCTCTGATATTTAGTGGCTTCTCCTGGTGTCCCAAAACAACTCTCTGAGACTTGCTGTTTTGCATCATTGAGAGGAGTTTCCCAACCAGCAGTCTGGTGTTTGTCTTGATAATACCCCAGGTCCAAATCTCCCTTATTCCCCCACATTTCATCTAAGGGGATTTTGTGTATCATTCGTGGCTGCTGAAATATTTTTAATTTTTAACTGCTATCTGTCCCTTACAGATTCCTGTCATCTTCTGATTTTTTTAAAGTATTGTTCATACCTTTATTGACTGCTGATAAAAATGGTGGAACTTCTTGGGACCATACTGACTTTTCTTTTTACACTGTCCCTTGAATGGCTGCAGTTAGGGACATTGGTTCTGAGCTGTTCTATCATCTTGCCTCAATTTCTCCATCCTGTCCACTTGTGTAATCTCAGATGAGATGTCAAAGTTTGGACTTCAGAAGTTACTGCTCCAGAGTTCCCTGGTTTCTTATTTACCATCATCCTGATCTCTGCTTCAGGAGAATTGGACAGGATGAAGACTGCTATTTTTCTCCCTTCCTTCTCCCTCCAATTCCAGTCTGTGAGTTCCCACAAAGCAGGGTCTAGCCTCTTCTTCTACCAGTGGAACAGAGCATTGCATTCAACATATTGGGTGGGATTGGGGGAGTGGGGAAGGCAGGGACTTCACAAAAAGACTGGTTGGCTCCAACCACTAAACTCCACTTCAAGCTGATTAACCACTTGAGATGTAAGTGAGGTCACAAGCTCAGGGCTTCTTTTTCCTGTTGCCTATCAGCTTCAGAGAGATATACTAAGTATGTAGGGGTGGATCTGTCTGGTTCGATGAGTTCCAAAGTTCAGAATGGAGTAGCTGTCTCTTCTCCCCTTTGAGAGGCTTTCTGTGAATAAGACACCACAGATAGTTGGCAAACAGCAATCGTGCTCTGATCAGGGAGGAGGCTCATCAGAGCTGAGGTGGGGCTTTGGACAACACAGGGCTAAACTAGCCTTAAATGCCTAGCTTTTAAGGCAGAGGAGTTCTCTTGAATTTGGAGATTTAAGCTGCTTTCAGATATAAAAAGTCCATGCTACCAAAGCTAAGCCTAATTCCTTGTCCACCATGAAGTCTTCCCTAATCACTAGGGGTCAGTAGGCTTGGGTTCAGTCCCAGACCTTCCACTTTTGGTTAATGACACCCAAGGTGAGTTATTTATTCTCCATCCCAGGGAGGAACTTTCCTTCTCCATTTGTAAACTGAGGGTGGTTGGATTAGAAATGATAAGAGTGTTTAGGGCTCCTCCATGTCTTACAGTCAAGGACTCCATGATGATCCAGTGACTTGAAGTCAGAAGGTATCAGTTTTAATCTAGATGTTGTCCTTGACTTGCTGTGTGACCAGGATTACATAATAAATCACTTCTTTTGAGCCAGTAAAATGAGAGGATTAGGCTAGACAGCTCAAACAAAACCTCCTAGCTCTGATAGTCTGTAAGTCTGCCAACTGAAACAAATGTTTATTAAACCTGTATGATATGTGTGTGTGTGTGTGTGTGTGTGTGTGTGTGTGTCTTCCCCTAAATTTCTCTTTCTGAGGGAGTTGGAGGAACAGATACTTTCATTGCTTTCAGGGAACTTATGGTCTGACTGGGGACAGAAGACACCTATGGATCAGGCAGATAATAACAGAAAAACTGATAAAAGGAAGTACTAGAAAGTGTGTTTGGGCTAGTCATTGCTATAGGTGGCCAAGAAAGGAAGAACATAATGTAGATTGAGACAATCAGAGAAGAAGTGGAACCTGAAGGTCAAAGTAGGATCTGGAAGATGAAAGGATGTGGATCAAGCAGAGAAGTTGGAGAGAGGGAAATTCCAGACAGGGTTAATGATAGCAATAATAAATAAAAAAATAATAAAGCTCTCTTTTTTCTTTTCTTTATTATTAAAGCTTTTTATTTGCAAAACATATGTATGGGTAATTTTTCAACATTGACCCTTACAAAGCTTCCCGTTACGAAATTTTTCCCCCTAGTCCCCACCCCCTCCCCTAGATGGCAGGATATCCATTACATGTTAATTATGTTAAAATACTTGACAAATCGAATATGTGTATACATATTTCCACACTTATTATTATGCAAGAAAAATCGGATCTACAAGAAAAAAAATCTGAGAAAGGAAACACAATGCAAGCAAACATCAATAGAGAGCATGAAAATGATAAGGTGTAGTCCCATCTCATGTCCCTCTCTCTGGGTGTATATGGCTTTCTTCACTGAACAATTGGAACTGGTTTGAAGCATTTCATTGTTGAAGAGAGCTATGTCCATCAGAATTGATCATCATATAGTCTTATTGTTGCCGTGTATAATGATCTCTTGGTTCTGCTCGTTTCACTCAGCATCAGTTCATGCAAGTCTCTCCAGGCCTCTCTGAAATCGTCCTGCTGGTCGTTTCTTATAGAACAATAATATTCCATAACATTCATATACCATAATTTATTCAGCCATTCTCCAATTGATGGGCATCCGTTCAGTTTCCAGTTTCTGCCACTACAAAAAGGGCTGCCACAAACATTCCTGCACACATGGGTCCCTTTTCTTCCTTTAAGATCTCTTTGGGATATAAGCCCAATAGAAACACTAAGTCTTCAAAGTTGTTTATCTTCAAAATGTTGTATAAAATGTTTTCGTGCTCCAATTAATAAATGGTCCAAGAATATGATTAGATAATTTTCAGATGATGAAATTAAAGCCATCTATAGTCATATGAAAAAATGCTCTAAATCACTATTGATTAGAGAAATGCAAATTAAAACAACTCTGAGGTATCACTTCACACTTCTCAGATTGGCTAAAATAACAGGAAAAGATAATGATGAATGTTGGAGGGGATGTGGGACACTAATGCATTGTTGATGGAATTGGGAAATGATCCAACCATTGTGGAGAACAATTTGCAACTATGCTCAAAGGGCTATCAAACTGTGCATACCCTTTGAATCAGTAATGTCGTGATTGGATCTGTATCCCAAGGAAATCATAGAGGAGGGAAAAGGATCCACATGTGCAAATATGTTTGTAGCAGTTCTTTTTGTGATAGCAAAGAATTGGAAAATGAGAAAATGCCCATCAATTGGAGAATAGCTGAATAAGTTGTGATATATGAAGATAATGGAATATCATTGTTCTATAAAAAATGCTGAACAAGCTGATTTTAGAAAATCCTGAAAAGATTTATACAAACTGATCATGAGAAAAACAAAGCAGAACCAGGAATACATTATACACAATAACAGCAAGAATATGTGATAATCAACCATGAAAGACTTGGTTCTTCTCCATGGTTCAGTAATCCAGGGCAATTCCAAGAGACTTTGGATAGAAAATGCCATTTGCATCCAGAAAATGGAGATTGAATGTAAACCGACACTTGCTATGATCACTTCTTCTTTCTGTTTTTTTTCTCCCATGTTTTTTCCCCCTTTGTTCTGATTTTTCTCTCCCAACATGATTCATAAAGCAACATTAATTAAAAAAAATAAATAAACAAAAAATTTTCCTTGTTCTGTTCACTTCAATCTTCATCTTTTCCTACAAGTCTTCCTTGATTTCTCTAAAACCTTCCCTTTAGTATTTCTCTTAGCATAGAAATATTATATACCATCATTTGTTTAGCCCCAGTAGATGGATACCCAGTTAGTTTCCAGTTTTTGCTATCACAAAAAAGCCCCTATCACTATTGTAATATATATGGATCTTTTTCCTTCATTGTCCTTGAAATATTCTAAATCATACATCAGTTGACCATCAGAGCTGGGACTAAGTCTTGAATGTTCTGAGTTCTGAGCTCATTCTACCATGAAATATGAGCTAGGGTAAGTAGGCCTTTTCTGAGGACTTGAAGAGCCTTACCTGGAGTTAACTAGTTAAAAACAATGAGCATTTATTAAGTGCCTACAGGAGCTAAATACAGGAAATACAAATAAAAGCAGAAAGACAGAACCTGCCCTCAAGAAGCTTACATTCTAATCATCAAACCATAGAAGAAAGCTGAAAAGGAAGGGATATAGAAGAAAACATGAAGGTACCCAGTCAATCAGAAAGAAGTGCAGGAGTGGAGTATTTCCAAAGTTGAAATCAAGGGGTAAAGTCAGCCTCTAGGGTAGAGAAGAGATAATTTGGAGTTGGAGAGAGGGGGAAAAATGATTGCCATAGAGAAAAAGAAGTCTAATGCTTGTCATGATCTGGGGTTGTTTTGTTTCTTGGCTTGGGTGATCCTATTATTTTTTTCTCCAAGACAATGACAACCTTATGATACTGTCTTCTGGTCCAATGGGACATAGAGCCAGAAGCTAACTCCCTTGGAGAGGAGATCCAGCCTGTTCAGATAAAAAGGGAGTAAAAATCAGATTTCAAACATTTTTCCTTGTCTTTCTGAACCATGAATAGGTACACTCAGCCTCCCACCTCCACCCCCACTCCAACCCTCCCAAGTAGATTCCAACCAAATGAGCAGAGAGACCTGGATTTAGAAGCTCTTTTCCATAGCTGAGTTGTATATCTGAACTCTGATATTCTAACTTCTAAAATCCTTCTGAAGTCTCATATTCTGTTTCTAAATTCTCTACCAGCTCTGATATTTAGTGTTTTAAGGTCTCTACCAGCTATATTCTATCTTCTAAAATCCTTCTGAACTCTGATATTATATGTTCTAAAACTTGACATCTTACATTTAAAGATTATTCTTAATTCTGACATTCTATATACTTTAAAGGCCCTCTTAGACCTGACATTCTATAATCTAAGATCCTTCCCAGCTCTGATATTCTGTGTTTTAAAGATCCTTCCATATCTAACTTTCTCTATTCTAAGATTACTACCAGCTTTAACACAGTTTGTTCTAAGGTCCTTCTCAGCTCTGACATCCCATGGTCTCCCAGCCTTAACTCTTTGATTCCTGGGCAATCAATTTCTGGGCAAATCGATCTGAATCATGATGATCCAAGAAAGAGCAAAGCATTAAATGAGATACTCCAAAGTTGTCTGGCTACTTAGCTCTTTAAATTCATAGTTTTCTTTAAAAACATACAGAGAAAAAACCATGTCCAATGCTAGGAATGGTTGTGTAAGACTGCACACTACCCAAATGTGTGCACACCCCTTTGGATAATTAACTGTTCATTGATGGGCAGATAGTTGGCCACATTGTTCCATGGGAAATGTTGGCTTGAAGTTGCTTCAGGGCATGGAGCCCACTTAATGGAATGGGGGTGGAGGTGGGGGGAAGATTTCTTTTTTGGATGGAATGAACATAATTTCACTCTTCTGTTTCACATGGAACTTTTCCACTCTCCCTTTAGAATGTACTTGCAAGAGCTCCATGTTTACAATTAGAGGATGTAGGTTCAACTTCTAGTTTTTATATTTACTACATGTGTGACATTGGGCAAGTTCCTTAACTTCTCTGAACTCACCTGTTACCTCATTTGTAAAATAGGAATGAGTGGAGGTGGACAAAATATCTCTAAGGTGACTTTCTGCTCTATATCCTGAATATCTACTATTCAGTTTACTTCTACATGTGTCTATTGAGCATAAACTATGTTCAAGGCATTGTGCTAGGAGCTAGGGATGGGCAGATGCTTTTCATTCTATTAGAAGGATATTCTGGGAAGCTATGAATTTAAATCAAGCACTATTGCAAAAGATCTAGAATGTAAGAAAAACCAAAAGAAACAAACAAATCTTTGTACTAATTGTCATGTCATGGTATCAACTCCATAGCCATGGTCATGTTATCAGTTTTCATTTCTAATATGGCAAATATCGATCGATAAAAAAAGTTATTTTGGGGTCCTCAATAATTTTTAAGTCTCTAAAAGGATTATGAGACCAAAAAATTTGGGAACTATTGATTAATTCCCTTATTTTAACAGATGAAGAACAAACCTAATTGGCTCAAGCTTTTGTTCTCAGTATTTTCATACTATTAAAAATTATCAAGCATCTGTCCAAAGGGTTTTTATTTATGTGGATTATATTTATAGATATTTACCATATTAGAAATAAAAAATAATTTTGAATTTGTAGACCCTCTGAAAGAGTTTCAGAGACCCCAGGATCTCTGGACCACCACTGGTCTAAATGACCTCCATGACTTTAAATCTCTGATCTAGGATGCCAGGATCTCTACAATCCTTTCTAGATTCCCAAACAATAGATCCTAGGAGGACCTTGCAAGGTCATCCTGGTCCTTGGATCACATCAGAGCTTGAGATCTCATCAGAACTCTGGAGCTGTAGGGTTAGGGAGACAGGCCTGTTCTATCATTCTGCAAAACTGGCAAAACTTGTCATTCTAAAATTTATTAATTAGATCTGGGCTTCTTAATTTTTTTCTATTTGCCATCCTTTTTCACCTGAGAAATTTCTATGTGACCCCCTTATGTAGGGTCTTGTAAAAGAAGTATGTAGGTATACAAATCTAATATTTACTGATAATGAATCATAATTCTGCAACCCACTCATAAGTATGAGTTCCCATTTGGAATTATAAAGCAGTTTTAGAAGCTGGAATTTAGACCAAGTGAGGCAAGCAGGCTTCTTTCCCCAGCCTTCTAGTTCTAGACATCTCAGCCTTGGTGAAATTTGGGGGAGTCTCCCCTTCTCTCACATCCCCTCTTCCTTGTCAACTGCAGATTGTGACTAGGGTGATACTGACATGTCCTCCCATCTCAAAGAACCCATGTTTCAGAACATGGGCTGTAATGGCTCACCCTTCCTGGCAACTGATAGTTCTATCATTCTACCCTCGGACCACATGTTTCCTTCTTCCTTTCCACCCCAGCCACCGGGAAAGGGGAAATGATTTAATGGACAAGGAGGCCCACAGGGTGAAAAAACCAAACACCTTTTGCTCCCTCCCCAAAAGATAGCAGTGTTCCCCCCCTGATTCCTCACCCTTAACTTCACAGATACAGCCTAAACCCAAAGATTAGTCAATAGTATAAAACAAAGTCCAGAGGTAAATAGGCCTGTGTGATAAGTGAGGGCGGAGTCTGCTTTGCTGATCTGGGTCTCTTCCAGGCTGGCTGCTTTTTTCTGGCCCAGATTAACTGCTTTCAGATCCGAGCTGCAGCTGGGAAATGCCCCCACTGAACACACAGATACTGCTTCTTGTATTCAACCTTGGGAGTTTTTAATTAGTTTGGGAAAGTTGACTTGATGGATCTGTGTACATGGCTAAAGGGGGAGGCTGAGCCCTAGAATCCTGGCAACAGAGTGAGTGAGTCCTGATCCCTCGAGCCCTGACTGCAGACTGACACCTTCCTTTGGTCAATTGATTCATCCTAGAACCAGGTTGAGCCCAGATGGAGATCCAGCCTTAAGGATGAACTCTGACCCCACTTAGTCATTTTATATATACTCACCAAGAAATCCAGATAAGTCATGGAAACAACATAAATGATACCCTGGTGGTGGGTGAGTCCCCATTTTCTCTATCCTTAAAAAGAAACAAACAGAAAAAACTTTTTCTTTGACCTTACTACCCTTTCATACTATTGACCCACAGATACCTCCCTTCCAAATTTCTTGGAAGAATCAACTACACTTGCAGAATCCCAATAGCCTTACCTCCTACTCATTTCTCAGCTTCTTCCAATCAGACTTCCCATCCTAACCCTAAACAGAAACTTCTGTCATTGAGTTTATGAACAACAATACTCTTAACTTCAGAATATTATGACTTTTTTGGAGTTGATATCTATTTTTCCTCTCTGCAACTTTTAACGCTGTCAAACACTGTAGTTTTGAATGCTCTGCCTTACTTTGACTTTAGGACTCTCCGTAAATGAATACAGCATTTAGTAAGTGCTTACTATATGCAAGGTGCTGAAGGTACAAATTGATAAGTAAGACAGTCCTTGCCCTCAAGAAATTTGGATTCTCATGAGGAACATGACACCTATGGAAGGTTTCTTACCTCCATGTCCGATGGAAATATCCCATGGTCCTCAGGGGGTTATTGGTATGGATATTGGTATTGGTATTGGTCTTGGTCTTTTATTTTTGAAGAGGATCAAGGACATCACAGGTGATATCTTGACTTGCCTATAAATTGGATTTAAGTGAGGCAGAGTTATGCAAAGTCATCAGCCTCAGTTTCTTTTCCAGAGTCATTGAACTTCAGTGGCAAGACAAAAGTCAGGATTACCAGTGATGGTCCAGGATTCAGTGGATGATCTTGGTGACTTCCATGTCTAAGCTCTAAGCATTCCACAGCACCTGCTTCAGCCACCTTCAGAGCCAATGGAACAAATTGTTCTCATCTGCCCATTCTTCCAGGAGAAGTCTTCATCTGTTTGGGAAGTTACCGATGGGCTTCAGACCTGTCAGTCCTGGTTTAGCCTTTCTACCAATATGATTTACTAGGGTGTGGCCACTGTATATGCTTCAGCTTGTGGAGCCACAGGTGAGAGTTGGGTGGCAGGTGTAGTGGCAAAAGTGGCTGTTAATATCATTCCCACCAATAAAATAATTCATTTCTGCTGTTGACAAGGACTTCAACATTCACCCTTGCAAAACCTTGTGTTCCTGATTTTTTTCTCTCTCCCTTTCCTCCCTTAGACAGCAAGTAATCCAATATTAATTTATTACTAGTGTTGAAAACTATGTATATACTTTGAAAATAAAAAGCTAAAAAAATAAAATCATCAATAAGCATTATCTGTAATGAGGATAAGCTAGAAGCCTCCCCAGTACAATCATCGATGGAGTACCTCTATTATTTAATACTATACTAGAAATGTTAGCTATGGCAATCAGAGGAGAAAAAGCAATTAAAGGAATTAAAATAGCAATGAGGAAACAAAACTATCACTCTATGCAGATGATATGACAGTATACTTTAAAAATCCTAGAGAATCAACTAAAAACTACTTGAAATTATTAACAATTTTAGCAAAATTGCAGGATACAAAATAAACCCACATAAATCATAAACATAACCAGGAGAACCAGAAGAATGTTGTGCACAGTAATAGCAAGATTGTTTAATAAAGAATTGTGAATGACTTAGTTATTCTCAGTAGTACAATGATTCAAGACAATCTCAAAGGACTAATGATGAAGCATATTATCTGCCTCCAGAGAAGAAAAACTGATTTGATTGACTGCTAATTTTCTCTTTCTTTTTTTGCTGAGGCAATTGGGATTAAGTGACTTGCCCAAGGGCACACAGCTAGGAAGTGTTAAATGTCTGAGGTCAAATTTGAACTCAGGTCCTCCTGACTTCAGGGCTGGTGCTCTATCCATTGTACCACCTAGCTGCCCCTCTTTCTTTTTTTTCCTCTCTTTCTTTCCTTTTTTACCTGAGTAATCATATGAAATTACTAATATGGAAATGTTTTACATTATTATACATGTATAACCTTTATCTGATTGCTTACTATCTCAGAGAAGGCAGAGGGGAGGGGAAGGAGGAAGGCATAGAATTCAGAACTCAAAACTTTAAATAAAAATGCCAAAAAATTGAGGAAGAAGAAGAGCAAGAGGAAGAAGAAGAAGAAGAAGAAGAAGAAGCAGGAGGAGGAGGAGGAAGAGGAGGAAGAGGAAGAGGAGGAGAAAAGGGAGCTCCTTGAGACCTTAAGAATCTAAACAAGATAATATTTGTAAAGTGCTTATAGCACAGTGTCTGGCTCATGGAAGTCCCTTAATACATGTTTGTTGCCTTCTCTTCCCCATCTTGTTTTTCTTTTTATAGTACTGGTACTTAGCCCAGGTGCTTTGTACATAGTAAGATCTTTTAAAAATTTTATCAATACATAATGAATAATTTAAATAAAGTTTACTTAATTTCTTCTTTCCTTCTCTCCTTCCTTATTTCCCTTCTTTCCTTCCTTCCTTTCCTTCCTCTTTTCCTTCCTTCATACCAATTTGCTCTCCACAAACTATGAATGAATAACAGATTATATGTGATCAAAAATCCTTCAGTGCCTTCCTATTCCTTGGAAAATAAAATACAAGTTCCCTAACTTGGCAATTAGAACTCTCCATAACCTGAATCTCCCCTACATTTCCAGCTTTCTTTTATATTATTCTCCTCCCAACACTCAGTCTTCCAATCAAAGGAGCAGACTAGTTCTTGAATTTGTCTTTGTGCATTATTTATATTCTTTTCATCACTTTCTTAAGTCTAAGCAATCAATAAAACAGCAAATCAATCAGTCCCTGATTTGTGGATTTCTGAGGTGCTAATGCTCACACTAAAAATTTAACTTCAGCTCAGCAAGGAAGCCAGTTCGATCTGGTTCCAGCACTCTGCTTTTCCTGACCCCTAGCATTCCTTTTTTTTCCTTCTAAACTAGGCTACAAAATTACCTCTCAGAAGATTATTCTAATTCCATTCCCCTCCTCCCCTCAATTTTCTTGTATTCACTTATCTGTATTTGGGTAATATTCTGTTTAGAAGAGAAAAAGTAGCTTGAGGGAAGGAATTAGGTTTTTTTCCCCCTACATTTGTTTCCTAGGGCCTGACAGTGAACTTAATTTATTTCTAGTTAATAAATGGTAAAAACTGAACGAAGAAGGAACTTTCTTCATTGAGCATCACTTACTCCTGAACTAGTCTACATGACTACATCATATATAGATAACAAATATATTCTTTCCTTCCAGACATTTGCATCCTCTGTTTAACTCACAAAGAGCTGAGATTTCTGGAGTTCTCATTCTCTCTATTTGAAAGCATTTAGTCTCAATTTCCTCAACTGTCAAATAGTGGCAGAACCCTGGCCTTCCCTTTCTGGTAGGATGGTTGGGGGGGAAGAAAGAGAGAATGGGAGAAAATGGAGGAGGAAAGCGCTTTGCAAACCTTGAAATATCAGAAAAGGGGGCCTATTATCTTGCTTATTAGATCTCTCCCTTCCTCCCCACCCTCACTAAGGCTTTAGGTAAGGGATTCTGGAGGGGGCCCTTGGGAAGGAACAAGTCCCTTCAGGCTTCACTGATTTTTAATAGAGGCTGTGGTGAAATTATTAATAAGCCCCTGGCTCCAGGGTGCTCTTACTATTATGACTTAATACATTATTAATACGTCTAATAGAATTAGGAATGTTGTAGCCAGCCCTTCGGGGAAGAGAGGAAAGGAAGAGATTGGGAGAGAGATCCTGTTATGGCAAATATTTGAGGAGTAATAGGGCTTCATGGAGACCTTCATTTTTCACTGTGTAGCTAGCTGCCTGCCCTGTGAAGAGAATACAGGGAACCAGACCACTGGAACCAAGAAACTTCCTTCTCTGTGGCTCAATTTCCCCAATGGTAAAAATTAAGAAGATGCACTATTTGGTTCCTGAGGGTCCTTCTAGTTTTGGTGTTCTAAGGGCCCTTCCAACTTTGACATTCTATGTTCTAAGGTCCTTCCCAAGCTGTTATTCTGTTCTGTGTCCTAAATCTCAGCCAGTTTTGATATTATGCTCTGAAGTACCTCTCAACGATGACATTCTATGATCCTATGTTTAAAATACAGTGGAATTTAACAGAGGGATTGGCTGAATGTCAGTGGAGAGGTGTGTGAGATACATAAATACACACACCCAAGGGGCAAACACTTGTATACACATACTAACGCCCACACTCAGACATAAGCAAACACACATTTAGCCCCTCCAGAAACTCTGTTGCTCAGAAAGAGGCGGGACCAGACTTGAAGCTTCTGAAAATTACTTTACTTTTGAAGATGGTAGCCCTCCTTCTAGCCCCAGGTCACTCAATCCCCTCTCTTAACATCCCCACTTTCTTTTAATGATTGGTAAAAGAGAAGAAGGCTGACATGTGTCCCACACAGTGGTTATGGGGATTAGAATAGGGATTGTAAATTGGGCTTGGTGGTATTGCCTGGAGTCCTGGATACAGAGAAGCTGAGGCTGGGGGTAGATTGCTGGAGTTCTAGAGTTCTGAACCATCGTAATCAAAGTTCAGCACCAATATGGCGAGTCACTAGAATAGCAGCAAGGGGCTAAAGGCTACTTAAGGAGGGTTGAACTGGCTCAGCACAGAAATGGAGCAAACAGATACAGAGACACAGAGACAAGAGACAAAAAAAACAGAGACAGAAAAGGTATTATAATTAGTATTTTTAACAATAATTGTAATAAATGTTGCATGTTTCTAGAGTTGACAAAGACCCCACAAGCCACTTTGTTCAAGACCCCCATCTCCCAGAAACTGGAGACTGTGGCTTAAGAGAGGAAGAGATTTGACCAAGAGCACAGCAAGACTTTTAGTCTATGACTCCAGACTCCTAGGCCAATGTTGACTGGTTCCCAATCTTTTTGGTTAAGAGCGTTGGATCCAAGAGTAGAGAAAGCACATGATGTCAAAAAGTCATTTCAATTGACTTGCTATCAGTCACAATATCATCTGCCTACATTTGAAAAATGAGACATTATTTATTCCATTTACAGAAGGTTTCTTTCTTATAATGAGTCATGCTACTTATTTTGTTGACCTAGAAATTTAAACGACACAGCATGGAGCCCAGCGCCTGAGTTAAGTTGGGGCAACTGGGACTCAGCCCAGGGTGCCAGATTCAGAGACATCTGAATTTAGCAGGTAGAAATGTCTGAGGTAAACACTTAGTCATCAGGGATGATTAGTGAAAACAGAAAACAACGAGATGATTGTTCTTCCTTCCCTCATTTTCAGTTGTGAGTTCTTCCTCTGTACTGGCCTTATAATGCTGACCACCCCCTTCCTGCTCCCTATTCCTCCTATCTCCAGGGGCAGTCTGATCAATAGAGATGCTTTTCTGGTTGCTTTGCCCCATAGGTCCTTGTGTCTTGAGGTCTAAGGACTCTCCCTCTCTCCTCTTTAGGTCCTTCTGTTTGTGTGCCTATGGGTAAGTGGATCCCTTATGGTAACTCCATGACTCTCAGAGCTCCTACTCATTCCTGTGCTATATGATGCTTTGCCTGGCCCATTAATACAACCTTGTGAGGAAGTCAGAGTGGTCAATGCTATTTCTACTTAATAGATTAGAAGAGTGAGGCTCCAAGTAGGAAGGTGATTTCAGGTGGGGCCTCTTGAACCAGCCCCCTGAAGCCATCAGTGAACTTGAAGGTTTAGCACGGATCCTTGTAAATTCTCTCCCTCTTGCTGATGCTGATGATCCTGAACCCCAACCTGTGCCATGCCCTTTGCTCTGACCTTTCACTCCCCTTGTCCCAACTCTGATGCTAGACTTCTCTCAGAAGCCAGTTGTCGCTCTGGTGTGGATACTAAGGAATCCAGCAATAAACATTCAATGTGCTGGGTACAGTGGGAATAAAGAACTTGTAGATTCTCAGGACTGGAAAGGACCAAAATGGGCATCAATTCCACCTTGATACCCAAGTAGGACTGTCCACCAGAGTCCTTGAAAAGGATGCATCCAGTCTCTGTTTGAGGAATGAGGAGCTCACTCTTCCCACGTGCCGCCATCACAATTCCAACTTAATGATTCACATTAATATAGCACTTTAAGGCTGGCAAAGGGCTTTGCTTATGGCATTTCATTTGATCCTCTCTGAAGCCCTGGGAGGTGCTTTTATCTATAACCATCCCCATTTTACTGATGAAGAAACCAAGGCTCCTAGATCACTCAGAGAGTAAAAGAAATTTGAATTTAGGTTTCCCTGAAGCCAAGTCCATGACTCTATCCACTATATCACCTTCCTCTCATGTTAGGCGGTCCAAAGGCATGTCCATGTTTAGGTCTGTGATCTGACATTGATTCAGATAACAGCCCATTCACACCTTCTAATCATGGATGTTTCTTATCCATACCTTTCCATGCAGCCTTCCCAAGGGATGCTGCCACTGAGCCAACAGCCTCACTTTCGTGCTTTTGATATCTGATGCACAGTATTGAGACTATCTATCTGCTATCACTTATTCTGGTCCCATTGGCTTTTTCTATGATGGATATGGGTTTAAGACTTACCTCCACTACTTATTATCTGTGTGACTTTAGATAACTTTCTTCAGTCAATCAATTAATAAGCATTTATTAAGCACTTATATGCCTGGCACTGAGCTAAGTTATGGTCCCAACCCTATGCACTTCATGTCTGGAGCTATCTCCCTCCTCGTTTCCACCTCGTGGTATCCCTGACTTCCTACAAGTTTCAACTATAGTCTCACTTTCTGCATGGAGTTTTCCCATTCCTCCTTAACTTGGGTACCTTCCCTCTGAAATTGCTGCTGTTCAGTCTTCATGACCCCATTTGGGATTTTCTTGACAAAGATACTAGAGTGGTTTGTCACTTCCTTCTCCAGCTCATTTGACAGATGAGAAAACTGAGGAAAATAGAATTAAATGACTAGTCTGGTCACATAACTAGTAAGTTTGTGAGTCCAGATTTGAACTCGAGTCTTTTTGACTCCAAGACTATTCTATTCATTGTGCCACCTCACTGCCTTCTCTTTGAGATTAGTCCCAATTTATTCCTGTTTATATGTAGTTTTTCACTTATTGTCTCCTGCATTAGACTGTGAACTCTTTAATAGCTTAATAAAAACTTACTGCCTGCCTGCCTTTTTTTCCTCCTTTGTATCCTCAGTGCTTAGTAGTGATGATGATAGTGCTATTAGTGATGATGATGATGATGGTAGTGGTGATGATGGTGATGATGATGATGAGAGCCAACATTTGTATGTTTGCTTACTATGTGCCAGGCACTGTGCTGAGTACTTTTTGATTATTTTCTTATTTGATTCTCACAATCACCCTGGGAAGTAGGTGCTATTGTATTTAATGGAAATCTACCTCCTCCTAACTTCTCTCCTCCCCTCCTCTCACTGGACTCAGTTCCACTTTCCAGAGCCAAGGAGAGCTAATTTTTTCTCTTTTTCACATGACAGCAACCCTTTCAAATTTAAGGACCACAAGTATTCACCCCCTCCCACTCTTCTGCCCCTAAGCTTCATTTTATTTGATCTTCACAACAAAGATTTATTATGAACTCCATTTTATAGATGGGGCCACTCTGGCTCATTAGTGGGACAGTGACTTGTTTGAGGTCACACAGTTAGTGTTTCTCAGACCCCCGGAGATCTCTCTCTTGCCCTAGGATGCCTCTCAACATGCATTTTTTTTTCAGACTAATGAAATCCTTGAAGGCTATAAAGCCAGGGCTTTATTTGCTTTTAATCTTTTCCATCTGTTGATAAAATAATATTTGTTTTTGTCTGCAGCCTGATGTACTGAAAATGAAGCGTGTGCGTTCCTAGGTCAGTGGCCCAGCCTGGTTGCCATCTGTAGGGGCTGAAGGTCACTTGGCTGCTATTTCCCTCTTTGGCCAAACCCACCTTGGGGCCGTCGGGACCAAGCTGAGTTTCTTAGTTTTAGTGTGGGCTTCTGGGGAAGGGCTTGCTGGGCCTGGTCCCTCCCTAGGCTGGGCTAAAGTGGGAGATTCTTTTTTCCCTGTTAAAGTTGTTTAGGCTCTAGGAAAACAGCGGAGATTCTCAGACATGTGGTAGTGTATGGCAGCTATTGGGTAGTTTGGCTCTTATAAATGGTACTCAGAGTGGGGCTGAGGCCCATGGAAGCCACAGTCCACCCAACATGCGGTCTCTTGTTGCAGGACACATCTAGTGACACTTCCTCTCATATTGTATTTGCCGAGTTGACTTTTTTGAACCCAAGCTTTGTATTTATCCCAATTAAATCTCATCTTCTTTGCTCTGGCCCAGGTTCTAGCCTGTCAGATCCTGACCATGTACTCTAATTTATCAGCTCTCTCTCCCCGTCAATAAGTATTTATTAATCACTCCGTTAAAGAGACAACATTTCAGGCAAGAAGGATATCCAGGGGAAATCCATCGAGTGAGAAGGCGAGTGCCAGATTCAAGGAATACAAGTAGGCCAGTAAGAACTAGGACATCCAAAGTGAGGAGGGTACTCAAGTAGAAGAATGTTAGGAAGAAGCCAGGCTGTGAAGGCCCTTTTAGTGCCAGCCAACATCTTATATTTGGCTCTGAAGGCAATAGAGAGACATTGGAGTTTATTTGTTTTCACCCTCGATTGGATTTCCTCATTTCATTTTCTGTGTCTTTTGAAAATCTAGGCTGGTTCCAAAACAAAAAAAGAGGGATGGGGGTGTAGTGGATAGAGCCCTAGAGTCAATAGGACCTGAGTACAAATTCAGCTTGAGACACTTAGCAGCTGTGTGATCCCAGGCAAGCCACTTAACTTTGATTGCTTCAAAAAATAAAGGAAAGAAGAAAAGGAAGGAAGGAAGAAAAGGAAGGAAGGAAGGAAGGGAAAGGAAAGGAAAGGAAAGGAAAGGAAAGGAAAGGAAAGGAAAGG